>VZRW01010369.1:213478-233064 GCA_013398125.1 Aegotheles bennettii
TCAGTCGCCCTGGGGAGATGGCGGTGGCCGGAGCCGCCTGCCCCGCCCGGCCGCTGCGGAGGGCGGCAGCAGGGCTGTCGGGCCGTCCTTCGGGGCGCTTAGAGGCGAGGGGGGTCCCTTGTGTGCTTTCCCCGCTCCCCGCAAAGAAAGCCCCGGCACCCCCAGCGCTTCTCTCCGGGAGCAGCTCGGGGGCTGGGGGGGAGCGCGGCGCGGGCTCTGCGGCCTCCCGTGAGGAGTTTGTAAGGGGACGGCAAAACTGGTGAAACGGTAGCGTCAGGATTAATTACCCCTTCCCAGGCGTTATCCCGAGAGAAAGCGAGAAATACAGGACCCAAGCTGTGTAGGTCTCGGTGAAGGCCTGCCCAGAAGTCGTAGCTGTCAATGAGCACTTCTCTGGGTTCAGTTTCATGAGAGGAACTTTAATATTTGGCCGAGGTAAATGCATTATTCCGGCCACTCCTTCACCTCGGTGGTTAATCATCCTTCAGGGCCTGCTCGGGTGTGGGAGATAGGGGTCTGGTGGTCACTTAGTGCAGTCTCTCTGGCTTGTGGGCTGTTGTGTTTCTTTGGTAAGCAGAATCCTGTTTCTGTGGTCATACCAGAAGAAAAGCCAACAACAGCAGGTGGCTGCTGCACTGGGATGTCCAAGCCTGCCTTTACGATGAGTAAGAGGCCCAGGAGAAGCTGTGTCCAAGGCCTGTTATTCATGCCTTGGCTCTGTGTGGTGTGTGTACACAGTTACAACTGGTATTAGCCCTTGCATTTTAGTAGTTGTCCTAGAGAAACCCACACAGCGGTGAAAAGTCAGTACATTTTGGGGGAAAAAACCCATTCTCAAGCACCTCTTACGAGCAGACTGCCTCATCTCTCGTGATTGTATGGTATTTTGCATGTCTGCTGGAGTCTGTCTTCTGTTTGCAGCACTGAACACTGTTCTGGTCGGGATCCTATACCCACTGGTGAATCTAACTCAAGGTGGAGAGAAGGATAAAAGATGTCTCTTCTCCTCTGAGGTCAGGAAGCATCTCTGTCTAGAACTGTGGAAGTGAGGAGGAATAGTAGGGAGCTGGGAAGGACCAGTGGGCCTGGGAAGGTCTTTTCAGGTGAAGTTACAAAAACCCACCCCCTGTCTGGGGACAGCTAGACAGGTGCTGAAATGTTTGAGTGCTCTCTGGGCCAGCAGAGAAAGGAGCTGGTACATCCACAGCACTTGCTGTGGGATAGAAAGGCATCTGCTATCCCAGAGCACCTACTGCTGTCTTCTGATGGTGAATTCATTTGGCAGCTTAGCAAAATTTTTTCCAAAGTGGCTTCAATAACTCTCTTTAGATCAGCATGTAATTTCCAATAAAACATTTTATTTTGGATTCCATGTACCCTTTTAATGTAAAATTATTAAATTTGATCTGCAACTGCATTGAGATACAGACAAGCTTTTAATGGGTCCCAAGGCAAGTGTGATCAGAAGTCATCTTATGAGCTGGCTTCCCCTTGTTTCCAGCTACCATGGTACAAAGACAAATTTGATTTCTCTATTCAGTCTGGCTGCAAATTGCTGAACACCCATTGGTTCGGCTGAGTCTGTAATTGGCTGCAGATCAAAGCTGGACTTCGTGGAAGCTGCTAACATCCTCAAATGTAGCACAACTGTCATTGGCTCTTCTTAAAATGTTGTTGCCCCTGTACCAGGAGGCAGCAGATGTGTTGGGCCTGGCACATCAACTTTTTTCAGTATGAGAAAAATCAGTGGGTGCGTGTTTTTCTAAGTGCCTTGTGCTAGGTGGGCAACCGAGTCCTGCCAGCAGCTGGCAGGATGGCAGCTGAGCCGGGCGGGGCTGGCTCCCGGGAAAGGTACCCACCTCAAACAGTAGAGCAGAGGCTCCAGGAGGGCTTACAGCCCCTTTGCTTCCAACGGATCTCGCCCCAAGAGGCCTTGCACAAATCAAAAACCATTCTAACTCGGCTCCCAGCTCCAGATGATGTTGAAACACCGCGTCCACGAGCGCCACCTGGTGACATCTCCATCGGGACTTCCCTTCAGCCTCCCGGGCACCGCCGGGCGCTGTCCTGGTGCCTGCTGGGTGGATGGGCCCGTGGTAGCCACAGAAACAGCCAAACTGGCTCCACGCTGACCTGAGCCCGCTCCAGCAGGGCTTTTTAATTTAGTGTTATGCAACCACGGCACTGCTGCGGTGAGGGCCATACAATGCAAGATGCACTGGGAATTGCAGTGTAGACGTGCTCAATTGATTAGATCCGCAGGCCTAATTAGCTCCTGCCCCATGCTAGCCCTCCTGCATTCAAAATGGCTCTCTGCAAGGTCACTAGAGTGCCTTTGCAGTGTGTTCCTCATGTCTGAGGTTCTTGGAGGGTTTATTAACTCAGGTGCAATAGACCCAAGGTGGCTCCATGGGCGTGCATGGTGTGTACACTGCGCGATTCCGAAGCACCTGGAAGCACAGAGACATTAGGGTAGCTCTGCAAGTGCTAGGCAAATCTAGCAGAACCAGAGCCAATCAATCTTGGACTTGAGCTGACCTTTGCTGAGGACACTAGTGTGCATCTGAGCTGCATTCACTGGGTTTTTCTTTAGAAATTTATCTGTTGTGTTTTGGCTTTTTTTTTTAATTATCACACTTTCCCATTACTCCAGACAAGCAACAAAGTTAATAAACTTACTCAAGATACTTCAAATATGCAAGAGAGCTGGGAATGAAAATTTTCCTGGCTGGAGCAGCTGGACTGGTAGAGGAAAAAATGTAATCATGCTCTTCAAGCTCCACCCAAACAATCACCTGAATGAGATCCTATCCAGAATAAAATGTGCTTATGTACCTCTCGGTGTCTCAACTGTCTGTCTGAGATTTGCTCCTCCTCAATGGGGCACAATGATCTCCAGGGGCAATACTGTCCTTCTGGGACACAGCACATTTTTGACCAGAAGAGAAAAATGTGACTATATTCTAAACTCACCTGTAGCAACATCAAAGCAACTCCTGCACTGTAATTGGTGTAGCTCTGACTATTTCCTTTTCTAGGCCATGGATCGACAAGTGTCTTTGTTCTTCCCTTGGGAACATTGCTTGCTTCGTTAGTGTTGATTGCTAAATAGCCCTTTATTTTCTGTTGGACTGTTTCTCAGCAGGATCAATTCCTGATTCGGTTGTTCAGCCACACAAGCATTTTTGACAGTGCATTGGAAAGGGAGATGAGGGATCTGAGGGCGCAGCAGGAAGCACAGAGGGCATAGGGGCTGTTTAGATCAGCCACCTCAGCTCTACTCCCAAGTGCCAAGTCTCATGTTCTTGTAAGAAAATTTTTGAGTACGGTGACATTTACAACAGTGTGACTGTGCTGGGACAATCTTGTGTGGATACTTAATGGTTTAATTTCTTTTTTGGAGCTTTCTGGGAGCAAAAGTCACCTTTTTGGTATTTTCTACACCAAATTAGAAGTAGCCACTGAAGAAGCTACATAGCTGTGTTGGTTTGCCTCCCTGTGCTTTAGATCTAGCCCACAGAGCCTTACTTAAGAACCAGAATAATTAACCATACCTATATTTCAGTTATCATCATGGGGGGTCTGAGTATTGCAGAGATGAATGGGGCTGTTCCCACTTCTCAGAGACAATTTGTCAGGCTCTCTGTGCTCTCCTGGGCACCTCTGCATGCCCTTTTTTCCAATTAATATTTTTAAGGTTTTCATCACAGCAGTAACAACTGGAGATGCTCCCTCCTGCCTCGCCACAGGAGCAGGGGTGTTTGGGGTAGGGCTGCATCCCTGAGCCTGGTCCAGGGACCCCATCGCACCCAGCTGCCAGTTGCTAGGCAGCCGGTGAGCTCTGTGCAGCAGAGCCAGCACACCCCAGCCAGGCATTGCTAGGCAGCCTGAGCTGCTGGAGAGCACAAAATTAATAAGATTCAAAATTGCAGCTTTGAGAATGCACAAGAGAAGAGCAGCACAAAAAAAATAAATAGTTTTACTATATTTTGACATGACCTTTCTCCTCTAATGTATTTTCACTTGCAGGATTTACCTAATTTTCTATGAAATTCTCCTCTTCATCCCTCCTGTGTGCTTATCTTTGCGCCTCAGCAATGCTCTGGTGTCAACAGTCCTTCCTTTTCTCTCACCTCCACTACCCTTTTGTCAATCTGTCATCTCGGTTGTTTCCCTCCTATGCTCCACTGGATCCCCTGTTCCTTTGGCTTCTTTCATTTTGGTCTTTATTCTTTTGTCATTCTCAGCTCAGCCTCCAGTCACCAGGTTGCCTCCTGACTTTGCCTTTACATTTTCGCTGTGTCAAAGAATTCCTCCCACGTCTTCTGTTCCCAGGTGCCGATCTAGGCCCCTTCTGCTGCTGTCACTTCCAGCTGTCCATCACACAAAATACTGGCAAGGCAGAGGAGGCATCCACTGCCCTAAGAGCATGGGAACAGTAGAGAATCCAGACCATGCAGCCATGCCTATGCAAAACCTCAAGAAAGCCTATTTCTTTCTTCCTAGACCTAAACCAGGTAACATGGATATTGTGTGACAAATGACAAGGTGGCTTGCTTCTTATCAGCAACAGATGAGGCTAAACTATTTTGTTATAAAAACAGTTTGAGGAAGGGCTGGCTTTAAATCAACTACTTAAGGCAGGAGGTGGATTTCTGGCAGTAATCCTTTGTATTAGCAAATGTGGTTTGGCCTTCTTTTATTTAATAGATTTGGGGGGGTATTTTAAATGTGAAAATAATTGATCCCATTGCAAGGGTTAGGACTGAGTGAAAGTTGGCTTTCTGAATAGGCCCATGCAGGTTTGGCCTACTCATTAGAGGGCAGGTTGGAATTTCCTGATGAAATAGCTGTTTGTTGGATGATGTCAATCCTTTGAAATGGAAGACCTTCTTTGACATGTATATAGGAAATAAAACTTTCCCTGGAAAAGGTTTTTCACCCTGCATAGAGCTTCTGGTCAAAAGCAAATAGAGAGATGCCTTGCCCAAGAAAAAGTAGTATTTGAATAATTAACAGTGAAAGAAAATATAGAGGACCCAGGGGCAAGTCTCCTGTGTCCCTGACTTGAAAACAGGCACTGAGAGGTGCATGCCCCATGCCATCAGTGTCCTACTTGCTCAGCTGTTTGGAGTGAGCATCCCTAGCAGAAAAAAACACTGCTCAAGGTCTTCAGAAATGTTTTGAAGTCTGAAAATGCCATTAGCACCATTTCTGTTTTGTTTTGCACCACTTAACAAAGCCTACATGAATAACAAAAATATCCCAGAGTGAATGCATAACCTATAGAGCCACCCCCAGGCTTCATGGGGTGGCATTGCCTCAGACATCTGCAGGGTCATCGGGAATATAACTGCTTGCTCGAGATGTAAAGCCTAAGATGGCTTTGCAAACTCATGGAACACTGCAAATGATGTCTTGAGACCACTGGCTAGTGCTGAACCCAAAGTTAATAAGCTCTTCTGGGCTATACTGACCACATACAGAACTGTCGTGTCTGGTGTTCTTTGGATATCTCTAATATCCAGGTTTTTCTGTTCTTCATCAGTTACCAGCCTCCCATGATCCCAGATAATGGAGAGTTGACTGTAGTAATGCCATCATCTAGTTTATATGCACCTCAAAATCGATCAGTGCACGCTTATGGTTATACCTAACTGCAAACTCTAGCCTAATTTATTTCTTATCTTCAGTACTAAGTGTCTGTACTTTAATTGGAAGGATAAAAACCAGAAAGCAGTAAACATCTGTGTTTCAGTTCTCAGTGTTTCAGAGCTAACATTTGATCTATCTCTGGATTTTTAATTTTTTTAATCAATTGAAATTATTTATGCATGTCCATTTTTATGCTAAATAAAAAGAAATCAAAGACTCATCAAAATGTTCTTAGCATATTGCAAAGCCTTAAAAGAATATATTATTGTGAAGATAATAATTGCACAATTGCAATTTTTCAATGTATTAGAGGAGATGTGAGCATGGATAGGAATTACTTTTATATACTTTCTATTTAAAAGATTTGGTTTGGTTTTTTTGGTTTATCTAAGCCCTCAGGTTTTTTTATGCAGATTAAAACATTCATATTCTGTACTGATTAACTGGTATGCCTCTTTTTGCATTTAAATATATACTTTATTGAATTGCAGCTTTCCAACATAAAGCAGAAAAGAAAAAATAATTAAATTATAACATCGTGCTACTAAAGAAAGAGTGCTATTTTCCCAATAAAAATAAATATTTGACAGCAACTCTGCAGGGATAATATTTCTCAACACAATATTTGGATGGCAAAATAAGGCACAGCATAATAGTATTTTTTTTTCAGGAGGTAAAAACCCATTACAGTTATTGGGTCTGTTCCAGCCCCTGGTGAAACAGTAAAGCTTCAACTGTAAGCAATATTGAGTCTGTGGGGTTCAGCAGTATTTGAAAAGGAGTATCTTTCATAGGTATCAAAGACAAAAGAAATGGGATTGGATGCACAGCAGCCCTCAGATGCTGTTGTCTACTAGAAAATAATTTCCACACTAAGATAACATCAACATCCTCCTTGGTATTGTCCCAGTCAGAGCCCAAGCACAGACTGTGCAGATAATGAGGGTAAAAAGTCATTACACGTAGACTAAGGCTATTCTCTGTTGGGAACATTTAAAAATAAGCCAGGCCATTTAATGCAATCCAATGGAATTTAAAGGGTAAGCATTGGCTATTCAGAATAAATAGGGGTTTTCTTTCCTGTTACTTTTCATTACATAACAGGAACAATCTCTTGTGCCCATGAGATTGATTAAATGTCTCAAACTTAGTTTAGATATTAATCAATCTCAGCAACCACTTATTGTTTCCTACAGCATAATGTAGTAAAAATTGTCCTTTAATTACCATTAATGAAAGTTACCTGCAGTGGAAGAGAATATGTGCCACTGGAAAAATGACTTGGTTCAGAGGGCAGCAAATACAAATATGAACTATCTTTATGATGCACAGGCACAATTAGAAGTGAATATGTAAATTACTGATGGCAGTTTCTCGCTATGCTCAACTATTTGATGCCACCATTATCTGTGAATGTTTCTATTCATTTGGTCATAACCATAACAACCTCACAGTATTTTTCTGACCAGTGTGTTTCCTGAAGGGCTGGGAACTTTTAAACACTGCCACGTAATAAATATGTACTTACTTAGTATTGAAAAAGCTTCTAACATTCTTTAAAATAATTCTGAGTGCGAAGTGGGTTAATTCTGCTTGACATCAGATGAAGGTGCTGTTTTACATAGCAGATACAGTAGAGACACCTTGCTGTACTGTATGTGAAATTTGCGGTTACATTTCCCCTTAGAATAATTTGCTTTCCGTTGCTTATACCTTTGTCAGCCTTAATTTAGCCCTAGTAGCAGATATTTCTGTTTCAGACTTCTTTTTCCCCTTCGGGGAACTTGTGAGAAGGAAACAAGGAGAAATGCGTTCTATTTGATCCATTACAAACATTTCAGCCAAGGGGTTAAAGCCCCTCTGTATTTTGAATGAGGACTTCCACAACTGGCAGAAGGCCATATTCAGGGACATACCTCCTGCTCTTCCTGAGAAAACCTGATAACATTTGGTTAATTTCTAAGTTTCTAAAAGCAATATATTTGCATATGCTCAGCAGAGTTTTTAAGAATTAAGATACATCCACTGAGGAATGATGTTTCACTGTGCACTGCAAGGGCCAGGGGATTTTCTCTGCATTTATTCTTTTTGAATACACGTTATCACTGTAATAATGGTGCAAAGAGATTGTATCCCCTGGCCCCTTGAATTTAACAGTAGGATGAATTCCGGGACAAGAGATAGTAGAGAGCTTTGCAGAAGCCAGAAAGAAGGGGCATGTAGAAGTGTGACAGAGGAGAAGAACAGGTCGAGAGGAACTATGATAAGATGCAGATTTATAGGTACATGGTGTAACAGCATGGGCTGATCGTGGCAGACAACAGGTGAGCTGAGGAGAGCACCAGAAAAATAAGAGACACACCCCACACAGGACACAGACTTGGACTCACAAATTTATTTCCTCTCATTTTCTCACAGTAGCTACAAAATTCACAGAAAACTGTGGACTACAGTCTACTATCATTGCCAGTGATTCCTGCGATGTAAAGGTCATTTGCTGTAGATCTGAAAAGCCAAATCCTGATGTTAGCTGTGCACTGAACTCTTAAAATTTTTCACCTCTAGGGTGATTAGATATTGGAACAAGTTGCCTAAGGGGGTGGGTGGTGGAGTCACCATCCCTAAAGATGTTCAAGAAGTGCCTGGATGAGGCACTGAGTGGTACGGTTTAGGAGTTATTGTGGCGGTGCTGGGTAGTCAGTTGGACTGGATGATCTTGAAGGTCTCTTCCAGCCATAACGATTCTGTGATTCTGTGACCAGTCGATTATTCAGTGAGTGCCATCACCCTATGGTCTCACAGACAACGTGAATCTTGGCTGGGTGCCATCATGCAGGCTAATAAAGGGGGCAGGCCTTTTTTATCCTAGAAATTTGTTGAAATGGACCATCTTTTGAAAACTCTTTTGGTTTCCAGTGGAAAAAAAATATGTTTTGTCAAAAAGAATTGGGCTGATATCTCTGCTCAAAAGGCTAATATACATAATTTTTAATTATTTTTTATTGTGTGGCCTGAAAGGTTCCTTATCTTATTTCAGATAAAAGAATTCACTATTCAAATGCTTTCTTGTTCTTCTTTAGGAAAAGAGCAGCAAATCTGACATATGGTACCTCATTCAAAGATATTATGTCTTCATAACTGAAAAAGCTTCATTTCAGTTAACTCTTAGTGTTATTTACAATAGCCTTGTGCTGTAATACTCTATTACAACAATACAATTGCTGTAAAGTGATTTTCCATTACAGTTCTGTGAGGGATATAAACTACACCAACCTGTAAGACAAGCCCATAGCTTAAGCTATTCTGTTGCTGCAGTTCAACTGAAAGCCAGGGTGGTGTTGGTTGATACTTTCCAGCATGGTCACCACTAGCCATGACACACTACTTTTCAGCTGGTAACTATTAACCATTCCCTTGGCACATGGCAGATACCTCCATTTTCTGGATCAGAGTACGACTTATTTTACAGCTTAGGCAATATTAGTAAGAGTTAACAAATGACTTTGAGAATATGGTGTATATCAGTAGAAGATATTAATAGGAAAGCCTAGCAGGTCATCCAGTCCCTCTCTTGGATATGGCCAAATTGTCCTCTGTACTTCAAAGTCCAACTTTTAATGCTCTCTAATTTTAAATGTCCTCACTGAAAATGGTCTGGAGCTTCCAATACCTCAGCTGTCAGACTGTTCCATGGATCACTGTGGTACTGCACAACTTGTGCAATGCTAAGGGTGACATTGCCATGTGACTTTTCACACACTTGCATACAAATGTACTTTTCAGAGGTTTAGTGAAGCCACTGGGTCACATATTTAACAGTGCCCAGGAATAAGGGTCACAGAAGCAATCTAACAGTTTATGCTTAAATCCAGTGCTAGGGCTTATTCACAAAATAGATTGTATTAATTATGCTGTCCAATGCATAACCATTTCTGTGTGAAAGTTTTTAATCAAACAAAAGGAAGTATTTTGTCTCAAAGTAGCCCACAAGTTACAAAAGATGAAACAAACAATAAGGCTTATTCACCATGAAATAAGGGTTTTTCCTGTGCAGGGTAATACCAAAACAATTCTATCAATTCATGCCTTAATGTATGTCAGAAATCTCACAACAGCAGGCTGGCTTTGTGTTTTTGGCCCCCCAAAGCAGATCTGTCATATCATTGATCTGCTGAATTTGTGTAGGAAAACTTCAAAATAATGAAAGAACATGTTTTGCCCTCAGTTGGCATGTATTTATTTATTGAAGCAATGCACCAGTTGTTTTACATAATAGTGGCTAAAACTGCAAACTGTATTTGATGTAGGTCACACTCCTTACCTTCTCTGTTGGTTAGTAGGAAGAACTTAGGCACAAGGGGTTTTGTTTTCATATAAACCAGTAGTCTGAAAGCTAAATTCAGGACACAAAGACAATATATAAGCCTCTAATTCTAGCTGAAGGGTTGGTATGAATGGTATTTCTTCTTTCTTGCTATTCCTGACATTTAGAAATCTGTTTTGATATTTTTTATATTACTCAATAATTAATCCAGGAAAATTTAGCACATCTTCTCCTACCAATTAAAGTTATTTGGTTTTGCTCAACCATTTCTCAACATCACACCTATAAAAAGAAAGGACAGAAATCTGTATACCAGAAAACATACTGCCATGTCTATTATTCAGGGAGGGCTACATTACATAAATGAAATAATGTCACAGTGGGATGAAAGAATTCATCCTATCTACCTACCTAATCCAGGTGCTGAGGACACACCTGACTTCTGTGTGGGTGTGAATGAATGAGTGTGTCTACCTCATAAACACAAAAGCACCAATAAAACAAAAAGTGAGCTCCAGCAGGACAGAAATACCTGTTACTGTATTGCCAAAGTGCTCAGCTGTGGGAGCCTGGTTCTTCCCTACGGGACAGTGTAACTAACTCTGGTGACAATACCAATTGTGCCATGGCCACGGAGGTTTGCTAAAATGTCTGCATCCCTGTAAGAGGCTTCTGCTGGCACAGTTTCGTAGCCAAGGTTTGGCCACCCTCACATAGTCCCACCAACACAAATCTGTAGCAAGGGCTTGGTAAGCACCTTCAAACTGTTTAACTGAACCTGGTTTAGTGTGGCTGAAATGAGTAGAGGAGCATTTACAAGAGCAGTTCCAGAGGCAGATCAGAGGACAGCAATCAGCAGCCATGGATGGGCAGGAGATGGTCACTTCTTCAGCCATCTCACAAGTAGCTGGCAGGGAATGTGAATGAAGCCTCTGCTCATGGAAAGAGGTTGAAAAATGTATTTACTTTATTAAAATGGAATTTAACTTTGTTGATTAAAAGGGGGTAAAACTTGAAAATTAGTAACTTGTGTCTATTTTGTTTTTAATTCCCAGCCTTTGACTAAAGGGAGATTTCAGTTCACTAGAGTGAGTTGAAACCCTTGCTCTAGCACCATTCTGCTCTTTTGAATAGTGCCTGATCTGTAGGCTAATCTGATAAATGAAGACATTTTGTGCACACATGGTATGCATTTTAAAGAGCTTCAGTGTGTTAACAAACTGCTCTGGATATGGTGGGCCCCACCAGGAAGCACATAATTTGAGGCACATGAGAAGGAGATGCAGACCAGAGGAAGGAAAGATGGTCCGTTTGGAATGACCGAACAGGCACCACAGACCTGCTTTCTAGGATGGGCATGAGCCTTCTTTTACTTTTAATACAACTGCTTTAAATGTGTTTTCTCAAGTCATTCCCAATCTCTTTTCTATGCCTCTTTTCAATAATGTAAAATATCCAGTTCCATTGATTTGGGGACTTATCCTGCTTCTTTGTACCCTTGAATTTCCCATTTTAAGCCATGTAAGATCGTATTTTCAATATCTGAGGTAAAAAATGTAATAATTTTATAAATTTTGTGCATATTTCTTCTGTTATCATCAATTCCCTATACCAGTTATGCCACAGAGATTCTTTAATGAAATACACCACACTGGTTTTAGTGATGCAGCTGACAGCATCCAGCAAACATGAAACTCATTCACAATGATTTAGAAAATAAGTGAGTCCTACTGCGAATGCAAATCTCTGTCAAGAAATAAGGGTAATGGCAGGTGGCAGAAGAAAAACACGAGGTCAGAATTCCTGACAGCCAAGGGCTCCACCTTGTAAGCATACACAGGATATTGTGAAATCAGTGGGATGCTAAGGATGTTGAGCTTGAACATGTGCATAATGACAGGCTTAGTCAGCGCAACTGCTATTTTGTCTTCAAAAGACACGTATTTGGATTGTGGTTACAGTGGTTTAGTCTCTGCATCGTGAATGTCTCTCATTCCTTCCTCTGCCCCCCCACGCAGTTTTGGATTTATGTAGAAGAAAGGGGGAGCTGCGGTGGGGGTGGGGTCAGAAGGCTTGTGCAGCCAGGAGAGCACCCCACTGCCACATGAGCTGCAGCACAGCCCACCTAACCCAGGAAGGAATGGGCTCCCCAGTCTGTTCCCTTCACCTGTTTAAAACTAATATGTTGCTTTTACCAACAGCTCATAATGTATTCGTCTATTTCATCTGTTCATCTATAACATCAGTACTTTATGCGTTATGTATGTACAAATACTTGTGTGTGTAGTTGGTCACTGCAGTGTTTCTTCTATTATAAAACAGAAATACGTTTGTGTACTTTCTCTCTCCAAAAATTTAAATATTTTTAAAACTCTTCCGAAAAGGAATTCAGTAAATACTGTCCACAGTACATTTATCATGACAGAAATTTAGACTTTGGGATAGACAACCCTGTTAATGAAAAGCTTTAGTTTTTAAGAGTTTTTTTTAGAACTACCATGCAAAAGAATGAGAAAGTTATTATGTGAAAACTGAACAACAAGCCTCTCCTGCAAAGGTTAGAAACAGGAGTGAGCTGCTTATAATGCATGATTTGCTAAGGTAGCTGACAGACATTTATCCCAAGGGCTCATACAAGTCAAAGGTAATCTGCAAAGAAATGTGTAGCTCCCTTTTTAAAAAAAAAATCTTCAGAAATTCAGAGGCTTTCCCACCTGTAGGATTTCACGCAGACAGTGAAACAGTAACATACCAGGAGAGTGAACAGAGCAACAAAAAGAGATCTAGCCACAGTGTTTGAAACTCAAATTTTTATTTACATTAAAAGGAAAATCAAGGGGGATCTAGTTATCTGCAGATTCTAAATTTAGATCTTCTTAAATCAGCATGTACAGATTAATCACATCCAGGTGTTTTAAATTAGCCAGCAAAGAGCATCATGGGCTGTTAATATTCATTCTCAGTCAGGTTTCAAACACTGGAGAAGTTTCCGAGCACTGGAAGAAAGCAAAGGTTGTGCCAATATTGAAAAAAAATATACAGGTATTGTAGTCCTATCAACTTAATATTGATCCCAAGTATATGACAGAATGACTGATAGGAGATTTAATTAAGAAATAATTAAAGAAAGATCATTTAATTAATGCAAATCAATATGAATATATGGAGAATTATACATATTCAGGATAACTCAATATACATTTCTGTAGAATAAATATATTTATACTTCTGTAAAATATCTGACTGCATAAAATTTTGATTGAGAAACTACAATAGATTTTAAAAAAGAATTATTATTGTAATAGAAAATAAATATGGTGCATATTAAATTAAAAAATGGCTGACAGACTTAAAATCTGGTCACAAAGGGTGTACTGACCTTGACTCCTTGTTGTTTAACTTATTTTGAATAGCCTACAAGAAAACAATAAAATCACTGCTCATAAAATTTGCAGAGAACACAGTGATTAGAAAAGTGACAATTAAAAGAACAGACCAACAGGGTAGAATAATCTGACAAGCAAGTTGCAAAACCAGCATATCTGAATACAACCAAATATCATTCCATCACTCTGAACAAAAGTTTTAAGAGTACACACTTATAATGTGGGTCCTCAGCTACAAGCAGGCTGTGAGGATCCTGTGCTTTGAGGCCTTCATCCACATCTAGGTCCAAAAGGGTCAGTGAATTCTGGACATATGAATAAGAATGTTGAGTTTGGAGAAGGCAACACCTCAGTCCTCCATTGCCGCTGACATTAATAGAAGCATTACTGCAGCATTGTACCTACCAGTAGTAGCTATGATTCAATAAAGATGTTAAAATATTGGAAAGACGTAAGAATGAAATAATGAATTCATTGGAGTGAAAGCATCAGTGAATTAATCTCCAAATAAAAGAAATCAAGAGGTTGCTTGACTTGAATTTGTAGGATTGTTGAAAAACACTTCAGGAGGATAATAGTGAGCTCTCTAATTCAGCAAACAAAGCTACAGAAAGATTAAAAACTGATAATAAAGGCTAGGCAAACAAGTAGAAGAGATAAAGCATATTCTGTTGTTCTGTTTCTTTTGTGTGGCAAATTTGTACGAACTTTTGATTTCAGGATGTTTTAAAGCTGGCACTGAAGACTTGGCGTCTTTAATAGGTACATCTTTGGTTACAGACTTACAGTGCCTCCCAGAACTGCCCTGCCCTCTGTTAGATTACTCACTGTGACAAACAGACTCAAACATAACTTGTCACAGGGACGTGACTGCCCAGCTCCCACTTAGTTTAGGGCTGCATTTTGACCTTTAAACACCTCTGTTTAGGTGCATTCAAAGACTTCTATGGATTCAAAGGTAATTTTTATTTCATACAGCTAAATTGTCTCTGTTTCTTGGGGGTTTTTTTAGAAACCAATTGTAATTTACTTTGAAAACTATTCAGCAGGTTCATTGATTATTTTTTTCCTGTGTTTTGGGGAACAAGAGCTGACAGCTGTCTTTCCTCGTTACCCTTTCAAGCATTTACAGAAGCTTTGATATTAGACTTCTCATACTGAACGTATGTTATAGTAACCAGAGCATTTTAGTGCAAAGGAAAGCAAAAAAACACTTAAGACACTGAATTTCCGAAGTTTTCATTCATCCTATTTATTCATTCAATAATTTTCTGCTTAAGAATTCTCAGCCTAAGAATAGCAGCAATGGCAAAACCCAGGAGATTCTGATCTTGAGATGCTGTACGTTGCTGTAGTTCACCCGTCCCCCTCACCTCAATGAAATAAGGCAGGCCTTATCACCCGAAAACTCTAAAGTAGAGATGACTCCTTTATTTCAGTCGAGCAGGAATGATCTAACCGTGTAGACTGAAACAGTTCCTGAATGTCAAATTTCTTTCTCAATAAAGCTTCCCAGATAAACCTCCTTGGATAATGTCCAGTACCAGACCAGACCTGAATACAAGAGTGAAAAAGCCGTGGTTTATAGCTGGAAAAAGTGTTTAGCTGGCACCGACTTCTAAGGAAGTCTGCAAGCATTCGCACAGCAACAGAGCTGGGTGCTTATTGGGGATTGTAATGAAGTGATGGTCCTGTGCTGAGACACCCAATTAAACTCAGTCTTAAACCCTTCTGAGAGCTTGTTTGTTGGAGGACTCACTCCAGTAAATCACCCCTAATCTGTTAGATTAGGTTGTTGAAACCCAATGACCAAAACCACACTGGTACATTTTCTGCCTGAATAAATATCAAAAATGATAGACACAGGCCTGAAAATGCTTGATTTCAGTTATCTTTGCCAGTTATGTTCCAGGTTTTGCACACTGGTAAATCTGTGTCATGAAAACATTTCTACAAAGTCATTTTTCAGATGGGCTAGCGAGAATAATAACCTTCCTTTGCCAGAATTTTAGAAGAACACACATAAACTAAGGGTGTTTTGGTTTTTCCCTTCCAGATAATGAAAAAACCCCAAATAAATCACAAGAGCTGTCTGGCTATAAATATGCCATTGCATAAGCACATTAATATGATACAGTCACAGTATCTTGTTTGCTATTCCCAAGAGGCAAATTACACAAGGATAGGCTTCTAAAACTTCAGCAACAGTAGTTGTGAAGATACAAAGCACAAATGTCAAAACAGAAATAATATACCAGACATAGTCAGATTTTTCAGTCAAATTCTACTCATTTGCATTATGAAAATGTGTGAAAACATAACTATCCCCAAATCTACCAAGTAACTCCAGATTTATATCACTGTAAATGACCGCACTATTTGACCCCCAGATATTTTATTTTTTACTGAAGGGAAAGAATGAGTATTTGCTACGAGCTACATGCTGCTGTTGTTTATAGTAAGACACAGCCTGCAAGATGAAACTACGTACTTTTCGAAGCTCAGTTCATGGCTGTGTAAGGGAACAGGATTTTAAAAATATTATTTCTAGAATATGCAATATCTGAACAATTCTCTTATAACTATCTGCTGGCTCTACAAGAATAATAAATACCTTGAGGCAATAAGGAAAATGGAACTTTATTAAAAATTTCATAAAAGAAATGAATAGTAAGCTTGGAGGAAAAAAGAGGGGCTTAAGACACAATATGGCACTGCATTATACTTTAGACCTGCAAAGATATAAACCTGTAAAACATTTTGACTTCATAAGTACGGCATCGTTCAGTGCAAAGTCAAATGCTGCTAAAAGTATTTAGAAGCATGATCATATTTTGTTCTCCAAAGAGCATTTTATGAAATGGATCTGAGCTTATGCTTTTGTTACTGCATCCTTTTTCTTTTTAAATATGTGAGAAGTGGGGAGGCATGAGGGAAACAAAAATGCAGCGCAAAATATTGATTACTGAAAGACCTGAGTTACATGACTTGAATAGCTCAAAAGAGATGTGAAATGGGAAATATTGCCTTTGATGCCTTTGACAACATGGAGCCTAATCCTTAGGCAAAGCAGCTGCCATTAATGATGGTTAAAAATAATTCCATTACTTAATCTCCAACTGTGAAATGAATTGGTATTTCTAGTCGAGTTATTACGGGGTGTATGTGAACCTCACAAGAAAATTTCCATCCCCAAAAGCATTCTTGCTTGTGTCAAACTAGTCCTTTGCCCAAAGGGCTTTTCCTGCAGATCAGGGATTGGTCTACATAGGTGGACAAACTTCAACTGTCATTTTTGCCATATTCACAGTAGGTAAACAGTTTTCTTTCTGCTGTTGATTTTAACACAAATATGCTTCATGATTTCAATAAAGAATCCTGTAAGTAAATTCATTTGGTACATTAACCTTTCTACTGTAAACAAGGTAGAAAACTACTCCTGAAAAGCTCTGCCCTTCTTATACAACATCTTTCCATTCTTCATCAGCATGTAGATTTGACTTAGAAATTGTAATGCTAATCTATTTCTTCATAATTATGACTATTAGGCTTTAAATAATTCATTCTTCCTCCCCGCTGGATTACATACTTCAAAAAGTAATCTTTGCTAAAATTACATGCTCTTGGATCTGGTAGCTTACAGAACTTGCTCATAATGCATATAAGAATAATTTTAAAATATTTCTGTAAAATATACTGCTATGATTCAGACCCTTGAGGGAGCAACAGGCATAATTGGTTCTAGTTTCTGCTTTTCCCTTGCGTAATTTAACTGACTCCTTTGTCTCTCAAGTAAAATGAAGGTGCTCTTCAAGCTGGACTGGGGTGTAATTTGGCTCTGGAAGCAACAACTAGAAAACTAAGACAGACCTGGGATGCAAATGAGAACAACATGAAGGAACAGTAGCAGCTTACACACAGCACAAAATGAGGACCATAAGGTAGCTCAACACATCAGACCTCAATAGACTATCCTGTGCTGTAACACCACCGGACTCAGTAACTATCCCTAACCCACCTGTGAAGGATAGGTCCAAGGTTATACTCAGGATCACACTCGTCTGCCTTTTCTCCAGACATCCCCTAAGCGTACTCCTTCAGGGACTACAACAGCATGCTTCCATATAGGGTTTATGTGTCTCAACATTGCCAGGAGGGCCTACGTTATATTATATATATCAGCAATTCACAGGCTCTCCATAAGTAGTTTGGGAAACACCAAGTGAAGAGCAATGTGAGGACACCAAAGCACTCAGACATGCTAAGTGTCACGCATTGTGCTCACTGCCAAATCACATTGGCAGCAGAGTACCACGGCCTCTCCTCTCTGTCATCTTAACTGGTGGGCATCACTGGTCGGTCTTTCTATCACAGTTCCCAATGTTTAGCTTCTCATACGTTGGATAAAAAAAAGAATAAGAGCTGGTCATACTTAGGATTGCTTTGGAGAGTGCTTTCGTGAAGCAATAGAAACACAGCCCAGTTCAGCACACAGGCTATAATTAGATTTTACAAGCATGTGGTCATTCCCAGTAGGTACTCAGCAGACGACAGAGAAATGTCTTAGAATTTTGTTCCCTAAAGAATGGAGTCTAGAACCTCAGCTTGAGATAAAGCTGCACATCCACTCCTGGATGCCTGCAACAGATGAGAGGGTTTCCTTTATTACCTGTGTGCCACATTTGACCCTACATGGAAGTAACTGCAATGAGAATGCAAAATGTACAAACAGGGACAGCTAACAGCAATATTAATTAGTATTATATATGAGCATTTAAATTAAACAGTCATTAATGATATGTTCTCACGGGCTCACCAGTGCTCAACATTTGCCCCTCATTACTATTTCATCCCTGACTCGGGGCATGACGGTACTGATTATTTTGGGTTACTTCAAGTGCCTTATTCTGGATCTGCAGACTTCACACTCTCACACATCTTCAGTGCAAAGAGGGCAGCTTCTGTTTCTGTGCACAGCCATTAAATAGGTTGTCATTTGCATCTCTTTTAAAGCCTACTTCCAGTGAAAGTCTGGGAACATCCATTATAAAAATGCAGACTGCATTTCTCTTAAATCAATTAAAACAGTAAACGCCATTATCAATTTTCTCAGGTAAATAGAATTTACACATCAGCTGGCCTCACAAGAGGCCCTTAATTTTTTTATTACTTTTTTTTAAAAATTAACTCCTTGCATGCTCAAAGAATCCATAATTATACAGAGACCCACTTATCTTCAAACAAACGCTTCCCTTTGATCTGAGCTTCTGTCATTCCTACCTTCACGGATAAGAAAGATGATAGATCTTAGTATGTAGCTCACAAAAGCTTCAGAAATCTAGTACTCAAAAGAAAAAAAACAAAAATAGGAGAAATTAATCTGTAACATTCGTGTGAGCTATGCAGTGATGTTCATAACACAGGTTCATCGTTTGCCCGATGTGGGGAATCCTATTTGAACACCTCTGGAAGCGTTAGCTTCTCTCCAGCCACGCTCTCCCTTGGCCAGCTGGCTGCTGACCTTCTGGAATGTACTAGCTCAGCAGAGCAGGGGCTGATCTGCTCTAATTCCCTCTCCCTGGAGCTTTGCTATCCCACCAGAGGGCACATACTGTGAGCGCACAACTTTCTTCAGAGGAATTTAAAACACATATTGTGTACTAGATAAATGGCCTGACTCGAATGGAGATCTGCACTTGACTCCACACACAGGGGCTGTTCATTCACCCTGCTGCTGACTGGGCGCATTATCCCACTCGCTGCAGAAGCCGTGGGTTCAGCACACTGTTGTTTGGCTGCTGGAGTGCTTTAAGGCCGCTCATTCGTTTAGTTGGCTGCTGTGGTACCGTGCTGGGGTTCACCCTCCTTGCTGACCGCCGCGGCCGTAGTTACTCCCCAGGTTCTGGGCTCTTCACACTCTCGTGGCTGAGACGTTAATGTAAATACAAGTCATTGAAGCCATTACAGGGATATGTGGCAGTTCAGGTGAATTCTGTGGGCAGGATGGCGGCTGCGAGGGGGGGAGGAAGCAGCCAAGCAGCCTGGCAGGGTGGTGGGGCATCTCCTGAGGGTAACCGAGGGTGGCACAGGGCACGCTTTGAAACGTTCGTGATCGTGTAACTGTGGCTGTACGAGCAGGGAAGAGGCAGGGCAGGAAGAGGAAGGAAGCAGAGAACAAGCTAAAAAAACATTACAAAAGTAAGAGAACGGTTTCCTCAGCC
>VZRW01010369.1:233908-284048 GCA_013398125.1 Aegotheles bennettii
CGCCCGGCAGCGGGCGGCGGCTGGAGAACCGCTCGGGAGCCTCGGCCCTGGCGCTGCTGCCGCCTCTGCCGGGGAAACGCGGCCCGGGGGCTGCTCTGCGGGGCGCCCGGCGGAGCGGGCCCGGCCCCGGCCTGGTTCGGGGTCCCGAAGTGGTGTGAGGGCTGCAGGGCCGCGAGTTCCCGCTGTGCAAGGGTTAACGGGATTGGAGAGCAAAGCAGTCGGAGCGTGTCTGTCTGGTGAGAGTATCCAGAGTTGGGTATTGCATCCACCCGTAACTCGGGTGAGAGCAGAGCTGGCTCTGCCGGGGCGGGCAGCGAAAGGTCACGGGGAGCTGCCCGCGGCCGGCAGCCGGACCTTGGAGCACTCGGTTTAATGGGTCGGTTATTAATCTCCCCGCCAGCTGCCACAGCGCTGTGTTTACAGTCCCTGCCCCCGACAGAGGAACACAATCAGGGGAAACAGTGAAAACGTTACTGAAAGTGCTGTGACATATCCAAAGTAAACAAAAACACCGTGGAAGGCTGCTTTGGGTTGGTTGTGTTTGTTTCATGGGGTTTTGTGTTCGGGTTTTTAGTTTGGTTTTGGTTTAATTCTGGAGCCTTTCAATAAGCTGTAACAGTAAAGTGACCTGCAAGAAGCTTCGTTTACTGCGAGCTAAACCTGTCCCTTTAAACTGAGTGAGAGGACACTTGCTCTGTGTTACTTATTACTCTTTTTTTATTCTAATTGTGGAATCTGACCTTAGGCATAGTAAAGATTATAGTCCCTTAAACTCAGTGCTGTTTGTACAGTAAATATTGTCAGTGGCGCTGGCTCATGGTAGATGGGGTGGACATGTTCTCTGTTACTTAAATTGTGCTGCCGTGAATTGGGCTGTAACACACTGCAGGCTATTTTGTCACAGAAAAAAGCACTTTATTAATACACTTGATTACAATTTAATTGTAATTGTTTTCACTAGGTTCATTCCAGCCAACGAATGAAATGATGCTCAAGTTCTATAGCTTTTATAAGCAAGCAACCCAAGGACCCTGTAACATTCCACGACCTGGATTTTGGGATCCAATTGGTAGATATAAATGGTAAATTTTCATGTATTGTTTTGTTTGTGTTTGTTTGGGGTTTTTTTTGTGCCTGGAGTGGAGATGTTTGGAAAAGTGGCACTTGGAAAGAGTTTTGTGAGTTTATTTCTCTTTTTAAAAAAGTACATTTACAACCTTTGATGCTTGAATCTGTTTCTGTCTTGTGTTCCAACTTTCTAGCTCAGATAATTTTAACTTCTCAGAGTTGCAAGTGAAAACGTTCCAGGTTTTACAGGTGGGCAGGTTTTTCTTGGGCAAGCACCACCATGGTACCTCTGCAGAGTTTATCCCATGTTGTAGAATGAAATTGTAGGTTCTCTGCAGATTGAGTGATGTGGATGAGTGTCTGGAATCCTTCCTTCTCAAGCTTTCACGTATGATGTGAGCCTGAAGTAAGTAACTGCTCAGTGACAGCCACTGATACAGCTTCAAGCTCTTGAGGGGAGAGGTCTCTGTGTCTTTCTGGTTTGCACGCTCAGTGGCAGGACTTCCCACTGTCTCCATTTTCCTGGTGCTGGGAAGACTTCTGATTCACCATATTGCTAAGATCTGTTTGAAAAGCCATGTGAATGCTTTGCTTACTGTATTTTAATAATGATCTGTCCTGAAGAACAAGTAGTGTTGCTGTCTTTACAGTCATGGTCTTACTGGGATCTGTGAAATGATTCCTTTGAATTTTTTAAATTTTTTTTCCTCCCTTTCTTCCTACCCAAGTCAGGGTGAGGGGTGTGTCTTTGCAGAGGACTAGGGCAGTAAGCTTCTACCCACCTAGCTGGTTGTAGCTGAAATGTGAGCCGCCAACCTTGGGGTTTTGCTGTAAGTGGGACAAATACTCTGGCAAGAAGAAGGGATGGTATCAAATGAAGTGCAAGACTGAGTAAGGAAATGTTTTATCCGAGTCTGTGTTCTGACAGATTCCTTGTGCAATACTGATAAATGTGATTGGAGTTTTCTGTCTTGCAGAGTTGGAGAGGTGGAGATTTTTTTTTTGGGTCATAAGTAGCTGCTGTGGTAACTAGGGGAGATGGTTAAACTATTTGCCTACTAGACTGATGTGTCTTTCCCCAGTTGCTAAACTCAAAGGACAGATTTTTTTCTTGTAGCCTGTTCTAACTTGCTGACAACTGTTTGTGAGTGCTGGTTGAAGTGTCTGTGCCTGCTCTTTTTCTGCAGCAGAGGGTTTTAAACAATAAACTTTATCAAAAGGAAAATGTGGGTGTCTCATATCTGGGCTTCTTAACAACTTACCGAGTACAAGTTCATAGCTGGTCAGTGAGGAACTCTTCAGTCCCCAGGCTGCTATGTTTGTTGCTTCTTTATTGATGTACCACTATGTGATTATCCTAGCAAAGTATATATCTGGACTTTTAAAGAAAGAATTGAATAATTGTGAATTTTATTTATATCAGAGAAACTCTGGGCGTTACGTAACTGACCTACTTAAGGCCAGGCTGAAAAAAATCTAGTAGGCCTGGAAGATACTGAAGATACACATGCCTTTCTTTTCCTAGGGATGCTTGGAGTGCCTTGGGTGACATGTCCAAAGAAGAAGCCATGATAGCCTATGTTGAGGAAATGAAAAAGGTAAGCTCACTAGTGAGTGGAAGGGATCTTCTGCAACAAATGTTCCAGAAATAAATTGGAGAACTTGAGGAGGTTCTTGCTGACTGTTACTATCAAGGCGCCGAAAGAATTGTTCCCTATGTGAATTGTTACATTTCAGTACTATGCTATTTGGCCTGCAGGGAGAAGAAAATTATGTAGTTCCTTCCAAAGCTATAGAATTTGGGTTTCCAGAGAAACATGAGGTCTCTATCTGATATGAATCTTAAATGATAGAGCTAAAAAAGTGAAGTATTGAAATTATGGTAAAGGGAGCAGTGAGGAAAACAGTGGCTCTTAAAAGTACAAAAAAAGAAAAGCTGATTTACTGCAAACTGCCTCAGTCCTCAAAGTTAAGAGAGGTAAGTGATCCTTGTCTTGGAAAGGAAAAACCAACCCTCCAGAAGGACTTCAAGAGCAAGAGTCTCACTCATGACTGGAGACATGAATACAATCAAATATGTGAACTTAATCATCTCTGATTTTTCAAGAACTCAGCAACCTGATTTTTCTGTAATCGTCATGACAATATTCCCTGTATATTATAGTTACAAACAGTTTTAATTGACTCATGTAGTTTGTCTTTTTTGAAATAGATGTGTAACTTGCAAGCATTCATAGTTACTATATTGGTCAGGAATTGCAGAATTAAGAAAACATTCAGAATTAAAGTTTCTTGTCTTCTATTAACTACTCCTTTTCATGGCTGTCTTTCTCCTGAAGCTCTTCTAGGCGCCTTTCCAGTTTAAAGATTATTTACTGTCAATCTGAATAAAAGTATAATTGTAATCTATTTTATATTGAGGTTAACATCAAGGTGAGAAAATAGAAATTTGGCTTCAGATACGCTTGCTGTTCTCCTAGGCCACTGTCATGACACTGAACTCTTAAAAGTGTTTAATGATTGATGCAACAAAAACTTTTACTAGGCAAGGAGCTGGAGTCTGACTACTGTTCTTTTTCCTGTCTATAATTTTGGTACTTTAGTTCCTGCTGGCATTACTGTAGCTGCTTTAAAATGAAAAATAACTCTGTAAAACACAGGAGGCCAAATATTATTCATTTGGTCAAAAATTCCACTGAATTTTAACAATTCCTTTTGAAAGCATGCCATGAGGTTTAGTGCTTCATTTCAAATCTGGGATTCAAAAATGTGTTAGTATTTTCAGTACCATGCTTTTTTCAATGCATAATTGGTTCGGTCAGGGCACTAAAACTAAGTGGAACTGCAGTGTTTGTTCTAAAAAAGCCCTAGTAAGCCTCCTGTGAGGAAGTCTACTCACTTGACCCTAATGAAGCACAAATATTCTGCCTCAGTACAGACTACATTGGAGAACAAATGACTTCTTGCCTCGCTCAGCTTTGGAACTGGGGAATCTGTTTGCCCTGCTTTGCTGCTGTTTCAGCTCTCACATTTGAAATACTAGCTTCAGCTTTTCCAGCCCAATTGGTTCTACCTAAAGTGTCAATGGAAATGCATTTTGAATGGGTCCACTGGGTTGTTCAATCAGCACATACTGCACTAATCCTTGTGGTGTTACTGCAGGCATTCTGCTGCTGCTGCATAGGTGTCCGTGTCTAAGGAGGCAAAACCCATTTGTATCACAGGACTGTGTTTAGGGGTGTGTATAATTGCCATGTTCCCCTCCTGCCCCTAGAGCATGTCCCTGGTGTTTGCACTTTGTGTTTGGGCTGTACATGCATTAGATGACCCTGTCACAAGATACTTTTATTGTAACCTGGTTCGGTTTTTCCCCTCCATGGGGGGGAGCCTTGAAAATCGCAGCTGTAGAGGAATGTGTCTGGGTGAGGTTTTGAGGTGCTGGTGGGAGATGACCAAACATGTCTTAGCCTTAGCTAAGATGAATCTGAGCTCAGGTGCATTTTGTTTAAGGTTAACTTATCTGACAAGTAGCATTTCTGAAATTTTATATTGCAATACTGTTTAATTTACTTGCACTGCAGATGCACTGTTTTGTTATACATTAGAAATGAGTGATAGCATAAAGAAGTGCTAGCATTATGTGGTGTTAATTTAAAACAAGAGTCTTCATATATGAATTGTCTGACATCCAAAGGAAACAGTAATTCAGGATACATAGTAACTTATTTTGCACTTTCAAGTTTTAAGATTGTATATTATGCCTAGTGGTTGTATATGTAAGCAGTTGATTTTGTTTGTGGAATTATTTGCTCTTTTCTTGCTCGCCTAAAAGCTAGCAGTTACAAAACTCTTACTTGAACAGAAACTGTGTGGTAAGTTTCTAAAAACTGCTCCAAGTAGCAGAGTATATTGAGGTCTGTTTAGAACAGATGAAGAGCAGTTATGTGCAGACATCCTAGAAACGTGTGTATGAAACAGTTTACAGTGCAGAGTATGGAAGTAAATACATAGCAAATACAAGTGTGATTCTAGAATAGGTGTCCTGTTTCTCTCAATGCTATTGAAGTTAAAAATTTTTTTTAAAAAGTCACAGAACTGTCCTGTCTGGTTCATACACAGCTCTGTGTCTGAGCACTGAGCGTTTCTCTCTGACAAATGTGGAATAGATTATATACACTGAATAGATCAGAGAAGTGGCAATGAAACTGCAGTTTGATAGGATTGTTGTCTCTTGGTATCCTTGATGGGTTTGCAAGTGTTGATTTGTTACCTGCTGGCCTGCCTGGAACTCCTGCTTTGTGAAGTTACACTGTAGCTTTCGCTTCTACTACTTAGTGATGGGCTTGGTGCTTTTGAGCAGCATGTTCTGTGACAACCTGTACCTGCGTCTGTTGCTTTCTTGGTGCTCTTCTGCAGTAGGAGGCATACTGTAGCTGTTAGTTTGCTTCTGCCTGAGTCTTTTTCTATAGCTATTGCCTCTTTTAAAAATAATAATAAAAAAGTAGAGCATTAGAGAGGAATAAAGGAAGAGTAGAGAGGAATAAAGAAGATTAAAGAGGAATAAAGCTATCAGCAAAAGGCTTGGTTGGAAGGACTTAAACTAGAATGGGACAACAATATCATATGCTTTTAAAATAATATTAAATTATTGAATCTCTTCTGTTTAATCTATTTTAGATTTAAGATTATACATTGCTATCAGATGGTCAAAGGTATTGATCTTGTAATTTAAGACATTTTTATCAAGGGAAGAGCTCCAAATTACTTCAAGAACAGAATTTGGTTCTAGTTTGCTCTGCTAAGTATGTCTTTGCATTGTCCCAGTTTGGGTGTATTCTGTCCATTGAGTTGTTTGGGTTTAGATGGACTCAGTAGGGCACTTTTGATCTGCTCCTTACAACCCTTTGAAGATGGCAGGGTTGACAAATACAAAGAATCCTCTAAGAAAAAAAAAAAACGGTTTCATTTTTTCTCTGGGAGGACTTGTCTGTAAAATAATTTGGATCAAATAACAGCAGCCCATTGAATCTGAGTTGATTTACTTTGAAATTGCTGAAATAACAGATTTCAAGGTCTACTGGTACTGTGCTGAGGTGGTCCTTGAGTGGTGGCAAATGCATTAGCTCTTCTATCTTCTCTTCACCTAAGAAAAATTAATACAGCTAATTAAGATTCTTGTTTGGTAAAGTAGGTTTATGTTGTTTTAATTAAAAAAAATATAAAAATTCAGAATAATGTGTCAAGTGAAGTAGTGAAATGTTACTGAGTTTTACAGTGACCAACAGCTTCTAAAATCAGTTGAAATGAATGAATAATTGAAATGCTGTTTCATAAGATGCTTCATATTTTGGACTTGTGCAGATTCTTGAGAGTATGCCAGTGACGGACAAAGTTGAAGAATTACTACACGTAATAGGCCCATTCTATGAAATAGTAGAAGAAAAAAAGAGCAGAGGATCTGGCCTAACCTCAGGTTCGGACAAATAACTTCCTTTTTGCTACTAATAATCACAACTCCAGATTGTTTTCTATAAATGATTTTAAAGCTAAATGTTGCATCTTTCTGTTCATTCTCTTTACCATATGGCAGTTCGAATGGAGAAAGTCTCTAAGTATTTGGAAGGTAGGAATAATAAATTATGTGTAACTCCATCTTTGCCGTTGTTTTGGTGCTGTAGTAACTTCCTGCTACCGCTTTTGACTTCTGGGCTTGCCACCTCATAGGCTGGGTTTTATTTTGCTTTTGAGGTACAAAACAAAGTTAGACCCAGGAAGCTGCACTTTTAGTCCTTGTCTACAGGCTTTTTGAGCTGCTGAAGGAAGCCTCTTCTGAAAAAAGGAGAGTATTTAAAACAAACAAACAACTCCTCTGACCAAATCTGGTTTCTGCCTTTCATTAATACAAGGAACAACTATTTGAAATGTGTATTGCTACATCCTAATGTAGCTGTGGATTATCAAACTGAATGCAGGGCTGGTAATCCAGCTCTGTGTAATCTAAAAAAATAAATAAATAAAAAAAATAAATCCACATTTTTTTTAATCATGGTTTCTCTAACACAAACAGCATCTAAGATGGGTTTTTTCAAACTCGGGTTTTTCTGAGGCTCAAATTCAAGAAGGGAACATCTATCTAAACGTTTTAAATCTCTGACAAGTGGCAAACCTAGGGGTGTCATAGCTGCATAAAAATCAGTGTGGTGATTTTTATTTAGCAACACCATTGTGAGAATGTTTTTATAACAACAGTTATTATATTACAGGTAATGTGTTCATAAGTTTGTAATATAAGGCTTACAGCTGTTTAAATCTGGCTTAAAATTACAGTTAAGCTTTGCCCTGTTGCACTGAAATTTTTGAAACAGTTTTTAAAAACAAACCATTGCACAAATTTAATTGGTTTAATGTGTTTAAGAAGTGGGAGTCAGCTGGTTAAGTTGCCTTTGGTGTGTGGCTTTTTTTTCCTTCCACCTTAAAGGTACATAGTTTGGATTTTGGCTTTGGTATCAACTCTCAGAGAAACAGAAATAGTTTGTCATTGTTTTTGAGGAAAGGTAATGGTAGAGGGGTTTAAATGGTCATGTTGAAAGCTGTGTGACTTTTTTCTCAACTAAAATTGTGTATGCTTCGTGTCTGGGATTCTATGAGCTTGCCTGACAGCTGGATTGACGGGCAAGATTTTAAGAGTATCAGTAGATTCAGGTCAGTGATCTGCGTAATAAGGATTTACGTGGACTTGGTGTTTATGGCACAGTGCCAAAAACCAGTTCTTAAAGTGACTTATCTAGGCAAACAGGGAATTGTGGAAGTTGAACCATAGGTGTTTCAATACCAAATTTAGCATACTCGTTTTTTAAAGAGGCTGTTTAGACATAAGGCACTGTAAGTAAAACAGAAGAGCAAATATCAACTTTATCTTATGTCAGTGTTGCAATAAGTCTGGTGGTATGTTGTCATTCATATGGTTTGAAGCCTGCAGCATCTAATTATGTTACAATGATTTCAGACAGTATTTTTACAAAGTCTGTTGTATGTTGTAACTTTACCATTGCATTTGAGACTCTGAAACCCTTCAAACTTTTTCAGCAACCTTACCACTTCCCCAATTAAACGTGAAGCTGTAAATGATAATTGTTTATAGTACAGGTCTCAAAATATTTCAAAGAAGTATGGAAGTATGAGTAACTTCAGTCTTCCAGATGCGTGCTAAAGAACAGAACCAAGCTGACCAAGTGTGTATTTCAGGTGGTGTAGGCACTGGTGACAATGCTGTTAAAAATTTAGACAGTTTTGTTTTGATTGCATTAGTTCCTCCAGTGCTGTTTCTTCCCCTGCCCCCAAACCCTTACTCCGTGTAGCTTCTGTCGTGGCAGGTGAATTTTCATGGGCCAGCAATTGGTATGTTCTGGAGTCTGGGCCCCTTCTCTTGAGTCTCTTTGTACTGTACTCTTCTGGCTTATTCTGTTTTGAGTTTGCCTTCCATTCTTTTTCCATCAGATTTTAATCTTTATGAAGATCATTATCTAGTCATTCAAAAATTGCTTGCCCCTTCCTCGAAATAACAGTATTGTTGAATTGGTTGAAGATTTTGTCTGGAAGTTTAGTGTACGTGAGCTGTGGATGATGTATAGTCTCTAGCAGATTGGACTCAACTGCTTGTGATTTCATTGAAAATGTTAAATACAAGCCCTTGAAATACTGTCTTCCCGAATCAGTCGAGCTTGTGGCTCTCCTTAATAAAGAACACTGAAGCCTGACATGCAAGTGTTGAAATGACTTGTAGCATCTACTAGACAGCTAGGACAAACTTGCCAGATCCATGGGTTACAAATATTCAGACTGGGATGTGTTGGTAAAGAAAGGAAAACAGATAATTCCCTCCAATAGGCTGAGCAAATCTGAGGGGTATTTCAAAAGCACGTAACCTGGGTAGTGTTTTGAAAACTTGTCCTGCAACTGTGTGAGAAGCTTAGGTTCTCTGGAGAGTTTAGTCAGTAGTGTCTTTCTGACAGATATGAGAAAATTATTGACAAGTTATTTTCAGGTACATAAAATACCAGGCATCAAAGAAGAAAGTGGGCTCTTAGCCATGATAGTGCTGCAGAAGGGAGTAGGTGACTGTTGCAGTATTACAGGAGCCTTTTGTTTGCAGCTGCTGGAAAAGTAGAGGAAGGACTGTCAGGTAAGGTGGGAGGCTGCTTTAGAAGAGCAACCTTTTAACTTTTTGCACTTGCTAATAAATGAACAAGAAATCCGATGTCCAAGCCAATGCTAAAAAGACAAAAAAGCTTCCAAATACCATTGTGTAGTGAATTTGAAATTTTCAGAATGGGCATTCAAGCTTTCTTGTTATGTTATACCTGGAGATGCCTAAACTGGGCTAGAACGGGCACCCTACTGACCTGATGCTGGCTGAAAAATAGTAAGAGTTTCTGAATGTTTCTTTGAGAATGTTTGTGGATGTTTTCTTTTTACTGAATGTGCATAAATGCAAAGGGGGACAAGAAAATCCCTACCTGACAGGCTCACACTAAGTTATCTTGACAACTAAGTGAAGTATCTGGAAATTGTTCACAAGTTGTTCAGCAGAATTTTCCTGTGTATGGTTTCTGCTTTGTGACAAGGCATTTAATCTGTTTTAAAATCATACTAAATAAAGATGACCCCTTGCCTTTATGCTGAGTAGTAGTACTCTCTGTAAGCCTAAACTAAGACTGAATGTTGCCTCTGGTAATGACAAGTTACACACTGCAAAGGCTGTGGAAAATTTCAGCATTGTAATACTCCAAACTTTGTCATCATAATGTGTATTTCTCTCCTGAAAACCTTGCTCCCAGCTGTGTTGCAGTCGCACCAGATGAAGCCCTGTCCAAGCAAGGTGACTCGTACTGGTGCACATGCTGGCTTTGGGCAGGGCTGATGGCAGTATAGCATGTTTGTGCTGGGAGCCCGTACAGGGCACTGCTTCAGGAGCAGCTTCTGTGAATGGCAAAACTTACTCAGTCTATTCCTGCAGTGGATATGGGAGCTAGGTTTAAAACCCATTAATTTTTACTGCTTTTAGAGCAAGCAAATACACATAAACACTTATATTTTAATGGCAGTAGGTAGTACAGGACATAGGTAAGCTTGGAGGGGAGGACGGCACTTGAGTCTGTTCTTAATTACTACTTTCTAGGTAGAAACATTCTTGCTCTTAGTGTGATATATTTTCCATCTGTGTTTCTGTAGTTTACATATGATTAGTTTTTCTTTCAAATAGTTTTATTTTCTCAAAAGAGCTTCTTGTGTTGTTTTCAACATCTTTGCTTTGTAATGGAGCATTTGGTGGCAAGCTCTTCCTGCCTGGGCCTCCTCTGGGAAACTTCTTCATAAGATCACTTTTTCATTTGTTTGACTTCAAATATACTTGCTAAACTGATTTTCTTCCTTCTTAATGCTTTGGAAGAAGAGGGAAGAGAGCTAAAATCTGTTACTCTGAAATTGCTGTGCTTTAGTAGGTTGTGTTGGATGGGTGGCAGCACCCTAGCATTAAGGCAGGGCAAGCATGGGGCAGGAGGAGCTGACGACTGGGTGAGAAAGATTTTTAAAATTCTGTCCTTTAAACTTTTTCTTGTTTTCTAGTTTTCAGTTATAATCTAACAGCTATAATCCGGGTTATATTCAGGGAGGCTAGTGTGAAACAAAATATTTCTGCTACTATGTCAGTAGTTTTAATAGTTTACCTTCAGAAGCATCGAGAACATTCTGTGCAGTGTTTGCTGCAGGATGGGACTATTATAGGATTAAGGGCTGGGCCAGCAAGTGCCAAAATCGGTGGAGTAAATGAGGTGTGGATTGGTGTATCAACAAGCTGTGGCTTGTTCTGTTGCAATGTGTCTACCTGCTTCAGGCTTTCCAGTTCAATTCTGAGTCTCCTTTGTGATTTGACTTCAAACTGATGGTTTTACGCTAGTGCTGTTTTAACAATGTTGGCCTCTTGTATCATCAGCTCCTCTGTCGTATGGGTTAGCAGAGAATATTTCACCACAGGGTGAGCAGCAGAGTATCCAAATGTGAAAATGTAAGAATAAAAATGGTGACTTTCAAAGTGGAGAGAGCTGAGAGACACTTTCTTTCATGAAAAGAAAAGGCTGTCTGTATTCTCTTTCATGCTGGATTGAGTCAACAGTAACAGTTTTTGTGCATAATTTGTCATTTGACCAGGATTTTTTCCTCCAGCCAGACCATAGTTCCCTGCAAAATCTCCTCAGGTTTTAAGAATCTAGCAGATGCACTCACTTGCTGTAAGATGTTGGTGTCCTACATTTTAGAGGTCTCACTTGCAGTTAAGATTTTGTGATGAAAGGTCTGAAATCCAGATTTCTCACAGCTGCGTTCTACAAAGACAAGCTACAAAGAAGTAGTGGGCAGAGGGGTATGGGAGGCTGGAGACAAACAGATGTAGGCAGTTGTATCTTGATTGCTCTCAGAGGTGCCCAGTGGTCATGGGCTGGTGTTTCGTGCATAACTTTGTTATAGCAAAAATAATTACTTTAATCACAGCCTCTGAGGTGTATTGAAAAGCCATCTGTGAGGCTGTGTCTAAAATGGTATTGTAAAAGGTTGTTCAACTGGTAGGCTTGGAGTAGGTGGCAGGAGAATATAATCTTAATGTTATATCCTGTTTGTTTTTGTTTTGTTTTCTTGTACAGGGCAAAACAATTTTGAATTCAGGCTATAATATTGTAGACCAGAGTTTCTGGACTACAGGTCACTCAGCAGTATGTTTTTCTGTTGCTTTCATCCATAATTCAGTTTTCTTTCTGGAGTTGTGAGTTCACTGTGTTCATGTTTTGTATTTTCTGGGACAAAACTAAAGAGTGTAATGCTCCTCTCTACTTGCCATGCAAAGTGAAAGTTCCAAATGTTGACTGTATTTCTTCCACGCAGAAGAGAGCTTAGCAAGTCTTGCTCATTCTCCCAGAGGGAAGTAGTACCAGACATGGGGACATCCTGGATCCTGGAACGATCTTGCTATTCTTGCAAGTTACTATAAATATCTAAGAAGCAGCTATTCTTGTGTTCTCTCTCACACGTGGTCGTTGGCTAAGGTGTTACAGTAAGTTGGTAAAGCCTGGATCCATGGGTCTGGCTGCACATGCACCATGTAACTGAGCTGCATGTGCCTGGTGGCCCTGTGCTCCTGATGTCCAGCAACCTTTGTGAAGCTCCCTGCCAGTGCTGGGAATGCCTATGGAGCAGCTGCTGTTCCCCCTTGGCTGCTCTCTGTCAGGAAATCCCAGACAGGTTGTCTCTACTGGCAGAAGGCTCGGGGGTGAGAGGGAGGAGGGAAATATATCAAAGTCAACCCGAAAACTTGGTAACCTTATTTATATGTAAGGTATTCTGAAAATTCAAGGGAACAGGTACTGGCGATGTGGATGGAGATGAGAAACTATAGATATTGAAGAGAAAAATGTAAAGGTCCAGAATGATCCTAAATACTATACTTGTAAGTTAATATAAATGTCTAAGAAGCTGCTATTGTCTGTGTTTGTTCTTATCCACAAACTATTGTTTTGATGTTTATAAATGGTAAATAAAGACATGGATATTGTTGATTAAATTGTTTTGTTTTTTAAATACAGTGGAATCTCTTTGAGTGTAACAGCTTGAAAAGCACACGAGCAGAGAAAGGAATGCTGAGAAAACAAGGCTGTAGTCTTTTGAAGTATATTAAAAGAAAAATAAGGAGGAGAGGCTGTTCTTTCTCTGTTATAGTAAAGTTTAGTAAGACTAAACAGCAAAAAAGGAAAACTGTAGAGAAGATCTAGTTGCCACAACCTGTGTTCTTAGGGAATATATTTTTTTCAGAGAACTTACACTTAATGCATTTAAAATTAAAACTGATAAACCAGTGGTAGTTAAAGTAAAGAATCTTGTATTTTTTTGTCTCTATTTTTGACAGACCTTTCTAAAATCTCTTTTTGTTTGTGATGGCAGCTCATTTGAGCCCTGTAGAACAGATGTTACAGAGCAGGCTGGGCCCCTGAAAATTTTCTTTGTAGTGTGCTATATTAAAAAAAATGGAAGGAAATGAGGTTATAGCAACTCTTCTTCTAGCTGAAGAGCTTATTGCTCCCAGATGCTTACATGTACTTCTTTCTCACTGTGATCACTCCTTGCAGTGAGCTCCTTGCAATACTGGGATACATTGGTTTCAAAAAGGAGGTGGAGATATGTGTTACTAATTGCATTGGAAATGGCAGAATGTGATTGCATAAACTTGGAATTGAAGCAGGGAGCATACTTGGATCAGTAACAAGCATGAAACATCAGGCTGTGATGGCAAGAAAACAATTCTAGTTACCTGACTATCAAAACAATTTTTGTACAGCATGTAAGCCTCCCTGAGTCTTAAAAATTTTGGCAGAGCTTGAGTCTCCTTGAAAGTAGGAGTGCAAAGAGATCTCTGTCTAAGGTGATACAAGTGTAGGTCATGGAAATAATGTTTTTAGTGACTAAGGTCTTCCTGCTGTTGAGCAGATGGTTACAGTATTTTACAAAAGCATGTAATTTTTATTAAACGGTGAGTGCATACACACCTAGTTAAATTTTTGATGTTTTTCACCTGCTGTTGTAGACTGCTTCCTGATCACTGATACTTGCACAGAATGAAAGAGGCCGTAAGGTTTGTGTGAGAATACTGTGTTGTGCTGATCCAACCAACAGTACAGCTCCAGCACTGCACGTTAAATTAGAATTATGTGCCTGTTCAGAAAATGAAAAATACAAGCCATTTGAGAAAAACCTGATAGGCCAGGTTTTCTTTGAAATGACCCTCAAGCTGGGGCAGATCCACAGAGACATTTAAGCTCCTGACTTCCATCTGGGTAACAAAAGTTGCCTTGAAATATGCGAGGACTTGGAGATCAAATACACATTTTTGAGAAATTTGACCCTGTTATACAGGTCATCGAGAAGAATTGTGGTGCTGCCTTTGAAGAAATGTATTTAGAATTGCTCTTAGGGAATCTCTTACTAGAGCTGACACAAGAAAATAAACACCTACTGAAAGCTTGTAGGGAGTCTGTTCTCTGCATCCTTTCCATCTTGCCATTTTCTCTTGTTAAGTCCTTCTTCCTTCTGTTTGCCTGTTGTTACTGTTACAACAGTATAGCTCTCACTATATAGCATTAAAATAAAACAATCCAGGCTTTTACAGTAGAATACAACTCCTTGTACAGCTACAGAGCAGTTAAGTAAAGGTTTGATTTGGAAAACTTGTCACAAATCTCACAGTTTGGTGTTGTAGGCAGTGAGGTGAAAATAATAAACCAAGAGGGATTCTATAGCTGCTAACATCTTGCCTGCAGTTGGGATGGGTAAAAAGAAAGAATAAAGGGATGGAGAGTGGGAGGAGGGGTGGGATTAGCACAAAGCAAATAAGGTTTTAAAAGCTTGCTTGACTTTTATCATTCATATTAAAGGTGCATTGATCAGGAGGCAGCCATTAACTGACCAACAGGGACTGTAGAAGTCGCTACTAGTTGGCTCTGTTTAGTCTTTGACCTTGTCACCCCCAGTATTGGTCATCATTGCTGGTTTCTTAGTAGATACTTGGAGTAACAAGGATGGCAGCAAATGGTGGTTTTAGTAAAAGCAATTGGGGATGGACCTGATGAGGATAGCAGTGTAAGGGTTCTGAGGAAGAGTACACAATTAGGTGTGGTATTTCTAGTGGCCAAAACTCTGTACAGTGCCATGTTCTTCAGAGCTGGCATTAAAGCGGTGCCTCTGTGGTCTTTAGGAGCACTGTTGCTAAGAATGACTTTGTGGAAGAAGTATGATCCTGACGGATTTCGGTTATTCGGGTGTCCTGTGTCACGATACCATAAATCTGTTGATGCTTTTTCTCAGTTTCACCTCTTTATTTAAATATATGTGAGGTAGCACTTAAATGTTTCCTCAAAGGAATAACCTCCTTACTGAAATTAAGAGAGAACATGCTTGGATATTCAAAGACCTTCCCTTCAAAAAGAAAGTAAATCTTAAGAAAAAAGCTTATGATATAGCTGGAGTTTTTACAATCTCTTTGGTAGGGTGAAGAGGTTCACAGCTGTAGTTTGCCTTTCTTCACAGCTAAATATTCCTCCTAGTCTTGTCTTTCCTGTTTACTCCCACGATTGGGTAGGACACATGAATGATTGTGCCCCCGCCTCCATTTTGTTTCAAAAGGAAAGGTGAACATGCCAAGGGAGCTGTGTTTGTGCTTAGTGATCATGCTGTGAGGATTTAACTGCTACCTTATCCTCCTCACACTGGTGCTCCTCAGAAAAACACCTCAAGAATTGGGTTTCACAATAAATGAAATATGCTTATGAGAAATAAACTGGGATTATGTTGGGATTTTCCTTTATGAAACGTATTTCCTTGCAAATAAGAAGTGTTCTTCAGTAGGAGAAGATGAGCATGTGATCGCTTATATTCTTGCAGTCTACAATACAGAAAACAGATTTTCTAGTTTTCTTTTTACAATAAAGAAGCGTGTTTTCTCAATCTTCAGATGGAAGTTGGATTAAATCAATCCAAAACAGTGATGCAGATTGCCCACGGGAACCTTACATTGCAGTAAAACTGAGGTGAACGGGATATTTAACATACTGATTATTTCTATACAAGAAGTTATTTTGCCTTTTTTTAAAAAAATAAATAAAAAAGCACCATGGGTAAGCTTTGAAACTAGAGGAATGTGGGAAGGTTCTCCATTGCAGGATTAAAGCAGAGAACCCTTAGCTCTAAATTACCATGCAGCAGAGAAAGTAGCGGAGCTGGTTTGGCAACTCCAGTATAATTGGATATTATTTTGCTGCCTAAACATAAGAATTAATCTTATTCAAGGGAATATAGAAATTATGCAGATGTAATGCTGTGGTGACGGTTAAAACAGACAGACTTCAGCCTTGGAGTCAACACGTAAAATGTGTGAGTGTCTTGTGGAAATTGTCCCCTCTTTGTAGCTTAGTTGCTCTGTCCTAACATAGGAGGCTTAAGTGATTATCAGGATGTATTTAGCCATATCTGTTTTACAGGAGGTGGTAGAATTGTCCCTTAAATTCTCCATATTTTTAAGATTCTTTACCTTGCCATTCTTTGTACAGTCAGAATAAATTGTTTGTGATCCTTGGAGTGTTCAAAGATGTGGAAAACGAGGATTTAGCAGTTACTTTGTCTATTTCAAGATATTTTAAAAAATATTTATGTAATTAGACATGCAAACAAATGCTTAGTGTATTTTTTCCTCATCTTTCTCAGTGAAATCAGAGAATTTATTTTTGTATGCCCTTTGCCAGATAAAGATCTGCATAAACTTGAGTCTTCGTACCATATTTTGCATCTGCTTAAATCACTACAGGAAAAGATGCACGGGATGTTGTATTTACCATCTTATGTGAGAATCCTGTTGCTCACATAATTAATAGAATGTTTTAAAATTTGCCTTTGAGAGTGGTTTTGAAGCATTTCAGCCTGAAAGGGAACTTCTATGAAAATGCTGAATTCTAGGTTTAAAAGAGCATGGCTGCATTGGTCAGGTAAAACATTACTGCAGCTATACCATAAATATAGGCAATAGTCTCAGTCTGAGACTCAGTAGTGAAAGCAACCTGCTCTCGCTTTCCAGTAGGCTTCCTTGGAATCACTGAGAATCTCTTCACCAGTAGTCAGGCACTCTGTGGTGAGCCACAAAAGAGAAACATTGAACTAGTTAAGGAAGAGTTTACAGAAATAAAGCTGGCATTATTTGGTACATCTTCTGATGTGGAAATACTTTTGTAGAACTATCACTAATAGTTTGGGTGGGGTGGGGTTGTATGTTTGTTTCTTTTAAAATAAATCATTCTTTCCTCTTTGAATTTTTTCTTAGACCTTAGTAATGTCATGAATTCCACTCCAGCTATAAAAGCTGTGAATGGAAAAGCTGAAAGTAGTGATAGCGGAGCAGAATCGGAAGAAGAAGGGCTTCCTGAAGAGGAAGAAAAAGAACTGCAGCTAAATGGAAAGGGTATGTTTTCTGCACTTGGACCATTGTCCCTTCCAAAGTTATTCTTAACCACCTAAGTGGCAGAAAATCCCAAAGGATCGTGAATGTTGTGCTTCTTCAGGAGAATTAGATGCAAATGTATGTAGATGCACGTGTGTGAAAATGGCAGTGTCTCAACCTCAGTTACAAGATTTAGAACTAGTACAAATTTGCAAGCTATGCCATACAATTTCTGACTTGGCTGGAAAGTTCTGTTGGTAGGTTAGCTAAAAGCCTGTACCCTGTCTTGTTTTTTTCTGTTGCCAGTGCTGTTTGTAAGAGCTGTGAATGGGTACATGGGTGGACTGTAACAGTAGAATCAAAAATCACCTTTTTTCTTCAGAGAAAATGAAACAGAACTTTCAGTGATGTCTGTTTAGGGGGTCTATAAAGAGTTTTGAGAAATACCAGCATGAAGCGAAACCCAAATGAAGTTACATATTTAGAATTCAGGTTTTTTCCTCCAAGGACATTAAGATTATTATTTAATTTGTCAGAGAGACCTACTTTGGATTTGCTTACTTATGTTTTAAATATCTGCTCTTCATGAAAATGAGATTTTACATTTACATCTTTTACAAGAACAGAACAATCCCTGCAAATGTGAATCTAGGAGCATTTATATATTTTGTTCTGCAGATACATTATACATACAGTCCATTAGAAAGTTAGCTACTTGAAAAAATATGTTTTGAGCTGTTGGGTGCATAGCTTACTATTTGCAAGGTTTTCTTGTTCTTTTGCAGACTATAAGGATGTGAAACTGGAATCAGCAGCTGCTAAAGATTTGGAAAGTATTGTTACTAATGGCTGTTGCAAGGATAGCTTTATCCCAGATATGCAGAACAGCATCCAGACCAAATCTGCCCTGAATGGCTTGAACCAGGGGGAAGAAATAAAGAAAACTGAGCCAAGCCTAGAAATAGCAGATAACGGTGCTCAGCAAGGTATTGTCTTTCAAGACCATGTTTTCTTTTGCACATATTTTTCATGGAAAATACTTTCTTGAAAGCCTAATCCTAGGATTTGGAGACTAGCAGTGGTGTCTTTCAGTTGTAGAAAACTGAAGAAAGAGTACTCCAAAAAAAATCAAATTTAATAAAGAAAGATGAATTCAGAAATGGAGACCCAAAACCACAGAAATAAAATTATTTTCTTTTAAAATCATTATACTTCCTATGCAAATACTGCTTGCCCATGAAAGCTCATTTGCAGTGAAATGAAAATCACCGATATCTTATTTGTCATTCTCAAAGGCTGAACATATTATAAACTCCAGTTTGTTGAAACAACTAAATGTATCATTTAAAAACTGATAACTTAAGGCAAAGCTGTTTTATACAGAGCAGAGGAAGGAGAGTGGAATGAACAAGGTAGAATTACCAACTTATACTGCAGAAATGCCCATATGAAGTATAGTTTTCCCATTAGTAAAAGTTTTACATAATTCCTATATTAATATGGCCTCTTTATTACAAATTTAACTTTAGAATGACAATAGCCAATAAAAGGGGCATGAGTTGAAGCTCACCTAGACATTTTAATTCATTGCTTTACTCTGCCAGGATTGGCTCACATCTACAGAGCATGTGTATGTCTCTCCTTTCCATACAGGTGCAAATGAAGAGAGTACTGAAGAGGTCTCAGCGACTCAGCACTTAACCAGTGATTCGGACAGTGAAGTTTATTGTGACTCTATGGAGCAATTTGGACTAGAAGAGGTAGGGGCTTCATGTTCGTAGGTGTATTTTGAAACTGGTATGCTTATTTTTAAATAGGTTCCTATGCAGAGGTGAGTGAAGTAACTTATGCATACCTTTCTCCTGCTTGGACTATAGGTTTTTGGGTTTTTTTTATTGTCAGTCTTTTTACCACTTGGTTACTACTGACTTAAAAGCCTTGAAATTTTTGCCCTCAGAGAATTTATGTGAGAGGAAGGTATCAAAAACAGCAGTACAAAGAAACAACTGTCAAAAACAGCAATACAGAGAAACTTAAGGGCTGTGTTCACGAATAAGTTTAGGGTCTCATAACATAAGTAGGGACCAGAATCCAGCTATCTGTAAGAAGCAGGGAGTGTCTTTGTAACAATGAGCTTTTTGCATGCTCTTCTTCTGCCCTGATGAATCCTGTGTTTGTTTCTTAGAATAAATAAAGAGTAAGCCTTAGTAGTCGGCCTGTAGGCCAGTGCCTGAAAGTGGCCTAGTTCTAAAGAAGTGGGAGATGATAATGATTTCTGGGTTCTCTTGTCCTGTCTTTGGCGATAATGTACATCTCTGACTTTCATATAAAAAGTGGGCACCAACTATGCTTGCTTAGTTTTGACTGAATTTGTGCTCCTGCTTACTGTATTAAGTGTAGTCTTAGTTGACTTACTGGCTTGGACCTCCTTCAGAGATCCAGTTTAATTGTGGATTTCGTAGACTGTACACAAACACCTCGTTTCCTGATTCTGGGGAGGAAAACATGGGTGATGCATGGGATCGGAAAGACCAGTAAGCACTCTATATATTGTATCATTCTCTTGTCTAGCTGTTTCCTGAGGATCTAGAGAATTCCTTTTAGCAAATCAAAATTTTACCCAGCATGTTAGGAAAGGTGATTTTAGTAGGAGCATTGCAGGTTCTCTTATCTAAGTGATTTCCCAATCATCTTGTGCATCGTTCGAGCTTGTTTGGGATTCTCTAATGGAAGTGGGTGGGTAGTTTCCCAAGCTGCATGAGAAAAGTTGTAGTTTGCATAAAACAACAAATGTTCAGTTATATGTAAATAAATATACAAGCAGAACTACAGATAAGTCAATTTAAACTAGAAGAGGTTCATCTAAAGGATTAAATACAGCTTTTTATTGGAAAAGATGTGGCAAGCACTGGCCTTCAGTTCTGATAATACAGGTTTATGAGCTGCTATTTTACAAACGGGATTTCAGTGGTGTTTTCCATTTCTTTGCTCCTTCTTTTTGTTATTTTGGCTTTTTCTGGAGTTGTTTTTCAGCTGAGGTCCCCAATCTGCTTCAGCATGTACCTGTGCAAGTGCCTGTCCTTGCACTGAACAAAGGGTTGCTTGAACCACCGTAAGGCAATCCTGTTGCAGAACATGTAATTGTGACTTGGTCAACACCTATGTCATCCATTTTTACTGCCTTTCTACAGCGCCACCGATTTTGAGTGAGCAGCTGATAGAATAGTTGCCTTTGTTTTGTTTGGTGAGAGGTACAGGGTGCAGCCAAGCTGTTTCAACAGGTTGATAATAAGCAACGTGATCTCTTTCCCATGAGTGTAAACACTGCCTACTCAAGGTTGCTGATAGGACGTGACTTGCCAGTGTGGCTCAGGAATCCAAGTTAGGATATCACTTCACTGTCTAGGAAGCAAAGCTAGTTTTGCAAGGGAAAACTGAGCATTTTCAGATCTTAATGTTCTATTTTAGTGATTACTGATTATTACTGCATATGGAAAATGTCTAAAGAAATTCCAAGGGTATCACTGTTTTGAGAATGTTTGCCTTAAATGAGTGTCTAACCTTTTCAATCTGAAAAGGACATTTAAATAATGTTAATACTGTTAAAAGAAAAGTCTTGATTCTGGGCAAACTATTTTTTTTTTAAATGAAAGTAGGCTGCCCAGAGAGGTTGTGGAGTCTCCTTCACTGGAGACATTCAAAACCCGCCTGGATGCGTTCCTGTGTGATGTACTGTAGGTGAACCTGCTCCGGCAGGGGGGTTGGACTAGATGATCCTTCGAGGTCCCTTCCAACCCTAGAATTCTGTGATTCTGTGTGATTCTGTGATTCCTTTTTATTGATTAACTGTCACATTTTACAGTATTTAATTACTTGCTAATGTTAATTTGTAGCCCTTGGAGATCATCACATCAGCTAAAGGATCTTTAAAGCATTCATCCCATTTCTTGGATGTAGATCACAGTCTTCTGTTAGAAAATACGGATTTTCCAAGGCATGCTTGCATGACTGATGGGAATCTCCAACCTGGAAATACTCTAGAGGAAGCAGTTCAAGAACAAGGTGAAGTCAAGTGTGGAGGAGAAGACGGCAAAGCCAATAATGGGGGCCCTCACAAGGAGAAGAAGGGTGGAGAAAAAGCAGATTTCTACAATGTCAGAAGAGCGAGAGGTAATGTGCACACTGCTTTTGTGTTCCCCACTCTCCTTACTGCCATAAGTTACTGGTGCCAAGAAGCACTTGTCAATACTGTCCAGTAAAATAGTTGTGCTGTATAGTGCTCCTGTCCTCAACAATAAAAATAGACAACAAAATCCTAATTGCAGAGGGTAGCAATCAGTTTTGTATTCAGAATATTTATTTAATTCATAATAAGTGTTACAAAAGGATTTTCTTGTGCTGTGGAGATCTTGAATAAGTGTATTGGCTTCTTCTGGTTTGGCTTACCTTAAAATCCAGCTGCTGTTTATGGCACCTGTCTTTTTAGAGACGTAATCTTCCAAGCCTGTCTGTGCATCAGGGGAGTTTCTTTGCAAGTTGCATATTTATTTTTACATGCATATGCATTTGTACCTCTGTTGGTGTCTTATCTGAAACCATGAAGCATCTTAGAAAAAGTGTGAGTGACGCATTGTTTTCTATATAGTTGGAATGTTAGCCACACCTTTGAGTGATTCTGATTTTATCTGTTATGATTTTTAAAACTTAATGATTCTTAATGACTTAATAGTTCAGATGTTCAACCTGGGACCTCTGCTCTTTTTAATTCCGTAACGCTTCTATTAACATCCCCTAGGAGTAGCACCGTATTCCGATGGTGTGAGCTGTAAAGTCAAGGATAAAGTTTAGTTTCTTATACTAAAAAAAAAACCCAACCCAGAAAGTATTTATATATAGCATGGCTTTTTGTATGGCACCTATATGTAATCAGATGCAAAAACTAAAAAGAAAGTCCAAATACAACATTTATGTTGAAAACTGTTATGAAGCACACATTACAGGACTGCACATTAGTTAACCATCTCTCCTTCTCTCTGCTGTTGTTGTATTTTTTTGCTACTTGCAGATGGAAACATGTTAGGCTAAGCTGAATAGAGTTTAAAGGCATATTGTAGGTTTCAAACAATTATCTTTTCTCATCACACTGTTCCAGTGTTCTTTATTTTCCAATTGGAGACTGTGCCAAGCTTAAAACACATCTCCCCTTGATAATAAACCAGATCTTACTTTCTTTTCACTAGGGCAGAATTTACCGCTGAGCTTGACTGGATGTGAATCAATCATTGCTAAATGTTTATGCAATTCTAGGACCTTGAATAATACACTGAGGCTGTAGGGAAACATCTCCAGTGATGTTGCAGTAACCTCCCTGTGCTTTTGAACTGCTTGAATATAACCTGTGATTAGGAGTACTACACTCAGGTGCAGAAAATGAACTGTTAAACCCAAATATTTTCAATAGAGTTGGCAGCCCATTCTGTATTTTACATGTCTGTTTTTTAACCTCTCAACATAGGGCACAGAGTTCAGCCTCTAGGAGATGGTTCACAAGGTGGACAGATGGGAAGTGGAGGGGACGGAGAGCGCTGGGGGTCAGACAGAGGACCCAGGGGTAGCCTTAATGAACAGATTGCAGTAGTGCTGATGCGGTTGCAAGAAGACATGCAGAATGTCCTTCAGAGGCTGCATATGCTGGAGGCAGTTACAGCATCACAGGTACTATTGATTGAAGTGATTTGATTACTTTTTACTAAATTTCCTTGGATATTTTTATGCTTTTTCAGATTAAAGTGTCAGGCAACACTTTCTTAAACTGTAAAGAAATTTCAGTTATATTTTGTAGTTTATTCTAACTTAAAATGTCTTTGGTACCTACTTTCAGAAGCACGATTCAGGACTCTTGTACATGCAAGCAAAACCATGCATTTTGACCTAGAAATTAACCATATGTTATTTTCCTGATTTCTGATCAATAAATCTTAGCCATAGTTATTGATACACGTTACATAGTCACTATGTGGAGATTCCATAGTTAATGTCACTAATACATAATCCAGGATAATACCTTTACCAGTAGATCTCAAAGCATTTTCAAAGGAAGTGAGAAATTATCTTAATCTCCCAGATTGGTAAATGTTTGCAGACAGAACTTCTGATTCCATTTTTTAATTAGCAGACTGATTCCTCATACCATTCATTCTGCACAAAGTGGTCCAGCTGTCTTGGAGTGTCACATCATATATACAAGATAGGCAAAAGAAGTCTTAAGCAAGTGTAGATATTTATTGATGCAGTGTTTCTTTATCCTTGTATTTTGATGGAAATACTGTATATTCAGGAGTATAGCATATACTGTGAATATAGTCAAGCCAGCAACCTAAATATGTTTGGGTTTGTGTGACTTGTTGATATATTTTGATTTACCTGAGAGTGAGCGAGCTGTGCAAGCAGTATCCTATGGGATGCACATACTCCAAATCTTAAGGCAGCCGGAAAAGGTTGGGTTAAAACCATGATTTTGCTCCATTACAGCTATTAAAAAATCTGATGTTTGGATGCAGGTGGATTTTTTATTTATTTATTTATTTTAACCTGAGCAATATATGAAGAAATAGTAAAAGATTCGTCTGGAGCAGTTCATGCTGTGCTTGCCACCACCCCTACATAAATGAAGAAAGACCTGGAAAACTGACAGCTTTGTTTTTGTGGAAGCACCACAGCAGTGTATGGGAAGAGTCTTGAGAAGTTTCTGGTACTTCTCATTTTCTGGATCACCTGCAACGCTTGCAGCAGAGTGTTCTCTTTCCTTTTTGCTGTTAGACATGCCTGTAGCTGTAGCTCAGGGCACACTGAACCAGTGCTTTCTACCTTTGTATAGACTAGTGTCAACAAACAATTGTGCAAATTAAGCTGCTGGGATTTCTACTCTGGGTTGTAAAAGCTGGGACTGGACCAGAGTTGAGGAAGCTGCAATGACAAGTTGGGCAGGGGTCCTTGAAAAACAGTAAAGAGCTCCAGTAAGTGACAATGATTAATTTTTCAACCCAGAAATGTGATAAAATGCTGTAAAGAGTAATGGAAGCATGAAAGGTAAGTTGGAAACTAAAGGGGTGAAAGGGGAGCTGCATAGGGGTGGATCTACTTTAACAAAGTTAAGAAAAAATCCAAGTACTGTTCTTAAACTGTCATATGTACAGTTTGCAAAGCCTTCACAAGATGAAAAATTTCAAATTCTGATTTTGTGAAGCAGAAAAATTTTACTTAGTTTCCTTTTTGATACTTACCAGCTTTTGTTTTTATTTAAAGGCAAGATCTGCAACACTAACGTCAAATTATCAGCCTGCCTCCTCTGTCAAGGTAAAATATGGGGGTTTTTTTCTATTTGTAAAAAGCAGTGTGAATGGTAAAAAACAGATGAGATGAATTTTTTTATATCTTGCTCTTAGTGTGTGCTTTTTGTGTTGTCTCTCCCTTGAGCAGGAAATAAAAAGTAATCTGTGTCTCAGAAACTGTTTGATAGATGAATCTTTTTCTGGTCTTACCTAGTATTTTCTACTTTGATACTGTAGCATTTGAAGTGTTTGTGAAGTACACATGTGGCATTCAATATGTGCACAGATTGCTGACTAGAATTTTTTTCTGTTTTCCTCAGAAACCGTCATGGTGGCCCTTTGAAATTTCTCCTGGTATTTTAGCTTTTGCTATTGTATGGCCATTTATTGCCCAGTGGTTGGTACATGTGTATCTTCAAAGGAAGCGAAGGTAAAGGCTTGCATTCGATAGAGCTTGTATATACTCTATTTCATCTGTTTAAACCAAAACGTGGTATATTGTATGACTTAGACAGGACATACAATACCACCTTGAGGCATAAGGAGAATGCAAGGATATCCCGTCTTAAGGGTTTGTCAGTGTATCTGGAATGTCAGGTCAATATCAAAATGGGGAGCTTGGTAATAATTTCTTTGATAAATCCTGTTTCATTGAGTTCTTTGTTTCAGGACATGTCTTGCTTAATTTTATGTATTAGTCACTCCTAGTTCTGAAGATACCAGGCTAAGGCAGATTGTACAGTCGAGTCCTTGCTATGGTTATGATAGGAAGGTGCGTGTTTCAGTCCCAGATATTCAAGTCAAATGTGCAACAAGAAAATTCTGGAAGCTAGTAGGAGTGCCTTCTATTAGGTGAGAATTCTAGGATGAGACATGTATAGTTTTCTTTGTCTTGAAGTTTCTCAGCATAAGATTTCAAAATTGGTTAATTTGACTTTATATGCTGTATGTTTTATATGCAGCTATTTAGGTTAAATCCATGAAGTGTGATGCAGAATAAATAATTTCAGCGAGCATACACAAGTGGTTGAGGCTGGGTAGCTCAGAGGTGTCTCCATGATATTCTTTGATAGCCTTCTAATGTCTTCCTGAGCCATTTTCCCTGCTCCTAGACTCCCTAGTCCCCGTGTGTCATGAGAAACTTTTTTCCTATCAAATCCTCTGCAGAGTCCCATCTGGCACCTATTTCTTAATTAACATTTACTATCCACCTTGCTACAATATTATTGCAACGTATACTTTGACCTCCTTCAGCTGAAGGACAGTTGTACTCTCATCTTACCTTTTCTCAGCTATCTAAACATCAGAAGATCAAGTGAACATTCTCTAGTTGCTACTTACTTACTTTAGCCTCACACCTGACTTTGTTAGCTTAGTATACTCTTAAGTTTGTCCCTCCCTGCCAGCCTGCTGGGAGTCTGCATATGTGTACATTTTGCTAGAGTTAGCTTAAATTGTTCTAGCTTTTTAATGTTTGAAAGTTTTCATGGTAGTTTTCTTTCATGTAGTAAATCACAGAAATACAGAATGGTTGAGGTTGGAAGGCACCTCGGAAGATTATCTATTCCAGCCCCCATGCACAAGCAGGAACACCTAGAGCCAGTTGTCCAGGACTGTGTCCAGATGGCTTTTGAATATCTCAAAGAAAGGAGACTGCGCAGCCTCTCTGGGCAACCTGTGCCAGTGCTCATCTCTCTCATAGAAAAGATGCTCCAGTCCTTTAATCATCTATCTTCATGGCCCTTTCTTGGACTCTCTCCAGGCTGTCAGTCTCTCTGTTGTATCGAGGAGCCCAGAACTGGACACAGTGCTCCAGGTGTGGCCTCTCCAGTGCTGGGTAGAGGAGAAAGATCACCTCCCTCCACCTGTTGGGAGGGATAAGGCAGCCTATGATACCATCAGCCTGTGATACCATTGGTCTTCTTTGTTGCAGGGGAAGTTGCTGGCTCATGATCAATTTGGTGTCCACCAGGACCCAGGTCCTTTTCTGCCAAGCTGCTTTCCAGCTGGGCAGGCCCCAGTATATACTGGTGGCTGTTGTTGTTCCTCCCCAGGTGCTGGACTTTGCACTTCCCCTTGCACTTCATGAGGTTCCTGTCAGCCCATTTTTCCATCCTTTTGAGGTCATCCCTCTGGATGGCAGCACCACCCTCTGGTGTATCAACCACTCCTTTCAGTTTTGTGTAATCTGCAGACTTGCTGAGGGTGCACTCTCCTCCATTATCCAGATTATTAATAAAGATGTTAAACAGGACTAGACCCAGTACAGACCCCTGGCATACACCACTAATTACTGGCCTCCAGCTAGACTTTGGTCACTGATCACCACCCACTGGGCCCAGCCCATGGTATTGTAAACAATAAAATGCCCACAGAGGCTTCAGGTCTGCTGGGGAGTTGCCTGCTCTCAGAGCTGTCATTAGCAGCGTTGGTGTTATCTGCACTGTCTGATGAAAGGAGCAATTTCACTACTCAGGCTTGTAGGCAGTCACACACTTCTTCCTTATTTTCTGCACTGGTAAATGGAGATTTCCATTTCATCATCAAGGACAAAGTTTTTTTAAAAGCAAGACAATTTTTATAGAATTTTACATGAAGTTCCTATGAAATTCAGTGTTGTTTAGCTAATAGCTCTCAGATGGGCATGTTCTCTCTCTCTGAGCCGTTTGCTGTTCTTGTGCACCTTTCCTGATCATTGATTCTCACCTCTGTAGCACCCGCAATCAATTTACAATTGGTTCAATCAGAAACCAGTTTTTAGGAAAGCACCCTTTCCAGCATTTTCTAATATATTGTTCTAATGATTGAGAGCTTCAATGAATAAACAAATGGTACCTTACTTTTAGTCTGGATTTTTCTAGTTTCAGCTTTCATCCAATGGATTTTCCTCGGTCTTTATCTACTTGACAAAGAGCCTGTGTCGTGTTTTCCATGGGTACTTTATTGCTGTCACTGTCATCTTTTAATCTCTTGCTTAAAACAGATGGAGAAACTGGAATCTCATTTTAAAGTTGTTTTCCAATCTTGGAATGGTTCTGGTGGCCTTTTCCCAAATGCTCCACAGTTTATCAACATTCTTTTTGAGTTCTGTGCCACAGCCTACTAATGGTAACACCAGTATCTCTGTGAGACACAGAGATATCAGAGCCCCAGATAGTCCTAGTTCTGTCTGCTCATTCATGGGCTGTATTAAGATGAGCTGAGCTTCAAGAACAGAAACAACTGATGAAACTTCTGTTCTTCAGCTTTCCTCTTTGTTTCTGAAGAAACCTACCCGTTGCCAGGACTATCTGCTTCTGCATCACCTTTCCAGCTGGAGTTCCATCCTTTAGCAAGGAGTAGGAAGTTGATGAAGCACACTCAGAGATAATGGAATTGCAAAACAAGAGTCCTTCTCTGTTGTCCCATTGCCAGTTTCAGTTTGTACTGTTACGTAAGCTTCTAGGCAACAGCTGTACACAGTGCATATATTGACCATATGTACGTACTTCTGGTTTTAAATACAGTCCTGGGGCAGAAACCAGGAGCTTCTGCTACCATGTGAGGTTTTCTCATCGTGAAGCTGTGGAACCATGACTCCTGAACTCTTGCATGGTGGAGAAAATTCCATGGAACTGGTGGAGACGAGGCCTCCTGTAGCCAACAGCTTTGTGTTTAGCACCTGTCCCTGGGAAGGGGTAGCTCAGCTTGCTCTCAGCACCCTGCTGGGCAGCATTCTGCCTGGTTTAGGTCTTCCTCTGAGCCTCTTAGCCTTTATCGTGAACGTAGTGCTGAAAAGCTGGGTACTTATAATGGAGACTTTGGAGAAAGCTTGAAAACCCAAATCTTAAGGGCTCTAAAACCAGATCACAGATAGAAATGTAGTTTTAATAATAGTGGAGAGTTGTTTAGATTCAGCTGATGATTTTAGAACGTTCTGATTGCACCTTTTCTGGAGTCACTGGAAAACCATCTCCTAAGTGCTGCTCTGCTGTGAGCTAGCGAACCACTGACTGATGTGGTCAGGGGCTGCTCGGAGGAATTTCATCTGCGGTTCAGAATTCTTAGTGACATTTTGTATTCCTCAGTGTAAGTTGTGCCAGTTCTGTAAACTTCATGTTTTGTAACTTACGAGGGCAAATTTTCAGGTATCTCAAAGCAATGTTGTATTTTAATGTGTTGGAAATCATTCACCTTTAACCTTAATTGATTGATTTAGACAAAAATAATCTCTCATGTGAAGGTACATTAAACTCATTTATTTGGTTCCTTTTCTAGAAAACTGAACTGAGAGTTCGTGACTTTACTTAAAGACTGCTAGGAGAAGATGGCCCTGGAAAGAGAAGGAATTCTGAATTCTCATAGAATCTCAGGATCTAGGATGATGTTCCTTCTGCTATAGTAATATTTTGTACTACCTTTGAGCTCAACATTTAAGGACTAACATTATTGGAACTTGAATGATTCACAGCTCCTAGGTTACAAATAAATTCAATAATTCCATCCTCAAAACCATATAACCATTAATTATTTTACAATGTGCTTGTGGATGGGCCTTCAATAATTACTGGTCTTGCTAATGTCAGATGATGAAAAGAATATCATCTTTGTAAAAGAGTAAGTGAAAAGTATGTAAACCTGTCCACTTTAATATAGAAATAATTCTGCAATCACAACATCCCTGCCTGTTCTTCCACAGGGTTACATATTGTCAGATGAAAACACTTAATGAAGTATGAATTCAGTATGTTGTAAGCTGTTGGAAAAACACAATATGGCTCTGAGGAATTCAACTGGTTATTTTTGCTGCTAAACCAGTGTGGGGCAAATTTCCTTTTAAGTTGGTCAGAAATGAAGTTGAATGCTTCACTTATCCTTTAAGATTGTAAAGAGATTTGGGAATTGATACATGTCCTGCAAGTTAGAGCTATTAGTAACAAAGGCACTGTCAAATATGAGTTTGGAAAACACGTGGTACAAGGGATCCATCTGAAGAGGCTGCACCTTATATTTTTAACTTTGATAACTGTATTCTTGTTGAAAACAACTTGTTTTAATTGAAATACATAGTTTAGGCACAAAGTGCTTTAAAATGAGATGAAAGCTAGCTCCGTAAGTATTTCTCTTAAGATTTTAAAAAGAGCTCAATGCACTGTAAATTTTCTGTTGTCGGTTTATGTCAAATTAAAATGAGATTTAATCTAGCCCTTATCTATTGTGGACTTTTCCCAACTCACATTAGGAACAACATCAGTTCCAGTGTTTCCTTCTCTCTTATCCTTCTACTTCCGTTCAAAGCAAAATTTTTCAGCTAATTTTGGTGCCCATTTTTTTTTGTATTTATTAACCAATATAGAGTTACAACCTTGTGAAGTTTGCTTGATTAAAACACACTTTAAAATTTTAAAAGAAATAAATATGTAAGTTGTTTAAAACTCTGGAAAAGGGACATGCACTAAAATTAGATTTGACAGAAAACAAAAATTCTCATTTGCTATAGAGAACTACATCATAACCTGTCTGTAAGATCTGATTCTTCAGAAGTGTCACCATATTACTGATGTGCTTTCATTCTCCACCTGGACTACATACTACAAATAATTCTTGAGGAAAGTTAGGTTTTTTTGTCCTTCCTGAAAATCTTTTGCAGTTTGGAAAAGATTTTTCATATAACCTATATGGTATAAAAATACAATCACAGTATTTAATGTTTGTTTTACCAGAGCCATTTTAATGCCAGTTAAATGCATTTTTTGGGTTTTTTTTAGTTACTTTTCCCCTCTTCTGATTTTCTTATTGTAAAGCTGAATTAAAAATGATCAGAACCTCCATGAAGACTGCTGTAACAGTCAAATAGTTTCACATGCCAGGGATCAGTTTTGGCATGAGACATACTGAAAACTCAGGTTTGAGCCAAGCTTGTCCTGGAAGGGAAGTTCTGCTGTGACTGGAAGCTATTTTGTCTGTACCTTAAAGCTCCTAGAGTGATTGACTTCTTATCATAAAATGACAGACATTATTATATAGGCAGGATTCTCTAGCTTGAAGGTCACTTAAAAATATTTCTGAATCAGTGTCTTCTGACAGGATAAAGCACCCTTGGGTGCCTCCTCCTCCAGTTCATAACCATGTTACATGTAGGTGCCCACCTTCAGAGATGGTAGAGACATTTTCAAAGGTACTTACCTGCTAACTTCCCCCTGAAATAACTGTAGGCATGTGCCATCCTTGTTATTTATTCATGTTTCAATAAATCAATCCCTTAATATTTTGTATTTTATCTTGAACTTTCTTAATGCTTAGCAAATGCTGTAGAGTGGATGCTTTGGCTGCACAGAAGAGCCTGCTGGCTACTTTATGATGCAGCAGTTTCAATTTTAAAATTTAACACAAAACATCATTTTTGTAACCATTCACCTGTAACTCATAACTGGGCCCACAGCTGCTGAAGGTAGCTCAAAGTCACTGTAACTTGAACAGAGTTCTAGGTAGCCAGTATTTCATCTTAAAGGTAATGGTTTCTATAATTTGTCCAGGTACAAAGAGGGACAGCTTTAACTTGGAGAAAGTGGCATAAGCAGATCACTGGAGTTCAGGACTGGGATATGTTGTAGCTCGTGCTCTCCTCTGGAGGGTGGGCAGTCAAAGCAGTTCTGCATGGTGCTGGAAAGATCTAGACCCAACTCAGAATTGCAAGTGGAAGCAAATGTGCATCTAAAGAGCATACTCTGCATGAAACCAGATGGAAGACATTCCACCTACTACTACTCAGTGTTCAGCTGAGGGAACCAGCACAAAGCCAAGTGTACATGAGTGGGGTAGCTGTTCTGTCCTCCAGGTCCTCTGTTTCTCTCCTGCCCTGGTCCTGGGGCAGCACAGAAAGTGCTGCTGGAGGTGGAGCCTCCTAAGGACTCTCTACTTTCCTGCCACTAAATACACAAATGCAACTTGTAGTAAAGATTGCAGAACAGTATTAGCATATACACCTGTATAATAAAGTATTAGGTATTTCCCTACTGGTTACCACTGTCTTTACTGGCACAGGGGGAAAGAGTCAGGGTTCTGTTGTGTAAAAATCCACCTCCCGCTGCCCCAGCACTTTAAAGACAATAAAATGCAGAGGCAAGCAACAGCAAGATGGCAGTGTTTTATTTTATATATTTACACAAAAGTGTGCAAAGTAAATTTTTTTGAGAACATAATAGGGAGAAAAATACATTTTACTGTAAGAGTAATAACCATAGGTAAACCTGATCATGCTGAAACTGGAACCTTCTCACTCAAGAACACAAGGTGGCATTTCAGTATCTTGGCCTCCAAATACTGTGCAACATACAGGTGAGCCTAACAGCAACTTACAGGCTGTAATACTTGTCCAAGACTGCTATTTCTGTATAAGAAAGTGTGACAGTTACTGGTCTCTACAGTTTTTAGCACATTTCCATCCAGCTAATAGCAGAAAAACCGTCTCCCAAGCTGACCTGGAAGCTACAGAGCTTATATATAGGTTATGTATGTAAAGAAATCTACGCCTTCCAAGAAACAGCATGTTAACAGCTAGAGTGTTTGCTAAGTGGTATTCCACAGCTTCCAAGGACCAGAGACTAGCCAGCTTACACAAATACTTGTAGTTGATTACTAATGAGAATATACATTAGATCTCTTTCAGCTACTACATAACAGCTTTTTGTACTTTGCCCTGTAGTATTTTAAGTCAAGCAATAAGTGGGGCAAAACCAGTAGGTTAAGAGTTGACAAGGTGTATTCCATGTTGAAGAATAAAGCTAGAATTCACTTTAACAAAAAAAAAACAAACCCAAACAACCTACAACCACCAACCAAGCCACAAACCTCAACAATCAACATGTGAAATTCAACTCCATGCTTGTTACTATCAGGATAAATGCAGGATATTGAAGAGTGGGGTACTGCAAGCCTTCAGTGCTAATGTTTCAGATTTAACAGGACTGGACAGCAGTGTGGTGGTAACAGTTAAATTAAGCATTCTGATTTGTCAGTTGGCCCATTTATTGCTCTACAGAATTTATGGTTTTGTATTGTATTATGAAACTCTAGTAGAAAAACCGTAATTTTCTTTTAGAGTAAGGTTTTTACAAAGATTGAGGGTTTTATAAGAACAAAACAGTAAGTTAGATACTTTATGCCTAATGTGATGAACATTCATCTCCAGCTTTATATGCACTAGCATTAATTACCTACAAGGCTTTTAAGCAGTTCATTGTGATTGGTTAAGAAAAAGTTTAGGCAGAAGCTTATTTGGTTAGAGGTTGTCTTTAGTCATACCACTGTAACCAATTTTTTCCACCTTGAGGGGAATGTACTCCACTGCAAAATGGGAACAGATTGTAGCCATTCGTGAAGTACTGAAGACAAAGAGCTGCTGTGGTGTTCCATTTACATTATTTCTTAATACTTTTCTTTAGATTATTTTCCTCAGCATGAAACTGCAATTCATTCTTGTCCGACTACTTTCCTTAAACCAGATTACTAGAAATGGAAGAATAAATTGCATAAAACACTAGTGATTACTTAAAGTATTCTTCCTCCCCCAGAGTTTATATATCCTAACTATACACAGGAAAAACACTACAGAACTCATATTCAGAGAGTGTTGTATATGGATACTGCTTCAGTAATGCACTACATTTGATTGTTTGCAACATTAATTTTGGGGAGATTGAACAATTTAGAAGTTTTCTGAAGCTGAAGTCCTTAGCAAAGGGAGTGAGAGTCACTGTTTTGCAACTTGCCCATTCCATTTCACTGTTTGAGGTATCACACCTAGAGCTGGGATTTGTTACTCTGAGCTGTTATGGATTACCTCTCTTGGTGCTTCTAGAAAACTTCCTTTTTCTCCAGGTTTCTTCATTTCTTTCCCAGCTCTCCAAGGGGACAGTGGGAAGCCTAGCAGACACTGTTTGCTCAGAATTCCATCAATAAATATTGTTTTCCAGGAAGCAGGGCAATGAAGGGACAACTCACTAGTCCCCTGCAAGAAGAGCCAGTTCATGCTCTCCAAGGGGACAGTGGGAAGCCTAGCAGACACTGTTTGCTCAGAATTCCATCAATAAATATTGTTTTCCAGGAAGCAGGGCAATGAAGGGACAACTCACTAGTCCCCTGCAAGAAGAGCCAGTTCATGCTCTCCAAGGGGACAGTGGGAAGCCTAGCAGACACTGTTTGCTCAGAATTCCATCAATAAATATTGTTTTCCAGGAAGCAGGGCAATGAAGGGACAACTCACTAGTCCCCTGCAAGAAGAGCCAGTTCATGAGACTCAAAAGAGCCACTTGGCAAAAATCACTAGCAAAATGCTTGGCTTCTGGTACATGGCCACTGACTGGCACCACCATCTTACACAAGTGAGCTTTATCTAACAACTACAAACCTGAAAAATAAGTCTTCAGTAAGACAGCTGAGAAGGATACCTATGCAAGAAAAACATTGAAGGTAATCTAAACAGAATTACCTACAAATAAACCTCCCAAATCTAGCAGCTGCAAGTTGTGTTGCATTTAAAAATAGGTGTAAATATACTTCCCCCTAATTAGCATTTATAATACTGAATATACACTTAGATTTTACTAGAACCACAAGATCTGGTTATGAGTAATAACCAGCTTCAGTATGAGTAATACTTAACTTGTTAACCAACACTCAGGTGATTTGTTTTCTATCATCTGACATGAGTGAGCACACACACACATACTCAGCATTTTCCATTTTAAAAAAGTAATGGCTAAAACTCATGCTGTTTAGTCCATTCTCCTACAGCATACGTGGTTACAGAGCATCTAACAGACTTGCCCCAAATATCCTTTCCCTATCCCATTTGGCTAGGAAAGGATAACAACCAGTGGAACTACTCTCAGTCTCACATGCCACATCTAGCAGAGTTAACTTTGAACAACACTGTCTCTTTTAACCCTTGTGGGGATAAGATGAACAGAAGCAAGACATTTCAATGCTGCATTAAGAGTTCAATTTTCCACCTTGAATAGAAATACCAGTTTTCCACAGTGGATATATTCAAACTGGTCAGAAAGGACTACTCTTGAGCAAAGCTGCCATTACACAGAACCACCAATAGGTAAGCTATAATTAGATACTCATAGCATGTATTTACGTCCTTTCCCTATTATGTTTAATAGGTAAATAACTTCAGACTTCCTAACTGGAGTTACTCATTCTTATTAAAAAAGCCCCATCATTGCCAAGTGTTATTAGCTCCAATAAACACAACCTTCTGGCCTCTTAGTAAGGTGCAGTGATTGAGATAAAAAGTAGCACAAAGGCACTTGATGCCAGCCAAGTCTTGTACAGTAGTTTCACTTTAGAATAAAGGCTACAATAATAAAAACAGACCAATAACTTAAAACACACGCTAAATTTGGCAAGGAAATTTAGTTAAGACCAACCTAGTGTTACAGAACAAGCTGCAAGTGTGCAAAAACATGGAGAAAGTTCACTTATCATGATGCTATAAGCTAAATCCAGACACAGTCAGGTGCTGAGCATTATTCCTAGCTTCAAAGTAGGAGGTATCGGTTTCATCATCTGGCTGAGGTATAAACGGCATAGTTTGATTCTGGAGATTATCCCAGTCCACACCATGAAAGAGGGGATGATGTTTCAGTTCTGAAACAGAAGTTCATATAATCATTATAAAATTCCTTTTGTCCAAGCCCCATAGTCCCTTGTTCCCCTCATGTGTAACTGTCAGTAGATTTGCTCTATTTCACTGGTTTGGAAATTCACAAAAGTGCAAACTGCAATCAGGTTTTGATTATGCCCAGCCTTGGTAGGATCAAACTGTTGTCATATCAACCAACCGCCTTCCATTAGGTGCCCTCAGGCATTTCTCATTACAGAGACCACAGAAGTTTTAAACATCACTTCCAAGCCTGTTCCTAATTTTGCCAAAGTTCAGTGCAGAGTAGACACACGGGAGTCACTCCCACCCTTCTCCACTCCAGGCCACCTGCCTTTTGCTAGCTCATGGAGCAGTTCTCTGCTTTGTATAGTCCCCTCTGGCCTGCACCAGACACGGAGTCTAAACACCCTTATGATGAAGTTACCACAGACCATCAGACCTCTCTTTCCCCATCCGGAGGCGATATAACTAACCAAGCTGCAAGACTTCCTGACTCAAGGAGAACTCCCCTGCCCTGTCCGTTCTGTCCAGAAGGTGACTTCCTGACATGCAGTGTCTGATGGGTCTTTTGCATAACCTGGAAACACCACTCCCTGATGAAAGTGGCTTTGCTACTTTGATTCAATCCAAGAAAGCACCTATTCAGCCGAGTGGAATGCAGACCCATGTTTTTATCACCTGCACCACAAAAGTCAAAAGCAAATAGAACAAAATAATACTACAGGTATTAAAATCACATTTAGAAGGAGGTAGAAGCTTGACCAAGCCAAACACTCACTAAAGATTTTAAATCTAAGCACATACCACAGACTTCTAGCTGCTGTATTATTTCTACATTTCCTCATCAAATAATAGAACACAATATTAAAGTTTATTTTAAACAAAAGACAATAAATCAGAGTTAGAAGACTAACTCCATCTAATAGCTTTGGCAAGCATACACGCAGCAGGACACTGCCCAGTTCCACCATCTCAGAACTGCAAGTAATTCTGCTCTTAAGGAAGTTCTCACATACTGAAAGGTGTCTTCAGCTGAAAAGGTGAGCAGACTTCATTGTCTTTTCCAAATAAGCATTAATGTGTACCGTAGCTGGCAGTCAGCTCCCGCCCACACCTCTGAAGAGGGGGTTAAAACCAACTTTGGATACCAGTGTTCTCTGCTGAAAGATCTCCAAGGCTTCTCTTATCTGGAAAGACTGAACTCATAGAGGCACAGCACTAGGACATGGCATTACTGGGATCTTTCAGTAAGCCAGGCTTCATGCTGGAAAAATAGAGAGGGGGACAGTATGTATGTTGGAGGGGGAGATGATGACAGACAGTGATGGAAATTCAGTTACAAGGAAAACTTAATGGCTATCCTGAAAGCTACTCAACCAACTTCACTTCAGTGGCCTATAAATTGGACAAAGAAATCAGATACAGTTAAAGGTCCACACAAAGGATGAATTTCCAAGAACTTCAGATTGGAAGAAACCATTGTCACCTAGTTTAACTTTCTATGCATGACAAGCAATTCAATTTCACCCTAATATCCAGGAATAAAGACAGTAACTTGTGTTTTAGTTAAACACCTTCAAATTAATGTCTTCCAAAAAGTATCTAATGTCTTAAAGAGCCACAGAATTCCTTGTTGACATCATGGTTATCTTTTATAGCCACGTGCCTTCTCTAATTTGATCTGGCCTGGTTTCAGCTTCTATCCTGTAGTCTCTTTATAAGTAAGCACTGCCAAAATAATTTTCTTCTGCAGTGATTTATTGGGCAGTGTTCTTGTAAAATTTCCTTCTGTTTTCCCAAAACATCTCACTCTAAGCTTCTTCATGTTATCAATGTTTATAAAATAGCCACTGTTACAACAACAGATGTTTAAGTCCTTCTACAAGGGAAAAAAATTATAGACTTTGTATATGTTATCTAACTCTGTGTTTCCCTATATATTCAGTAAAGACAAGCTGTTTCCTAACAAAAAGCTTCTTTGAATTAACTTTTGTAGCAGTCTTCTCTCCCAAACTATCAGCTTTTAATCAAGGTTCCCAAAATCAGCTAGGTCAAACACATGAAATGCCTGTTAACTGAGTTAGGTAAGAGTGAACTTTGGTACATCAGATGTCAAACACTGAACATCCATTGGAAAACAGCATTAAGGCAAAACAGAATTTTAATACACATCCCACTCCCAAAATTTCCTCATTCAAAAGGGAAAAATCGCACAAGAAATACAGAAAATACCACAACTCGTTACATCTTCTGGCACTATACATGGAACCTAAATAGGTATTAAAGTTTATTAGTTTAAGTTTCAGGGGAGGGAATCACCACTTTGAAGACTTCAATTAGTTGCAAAGAACACAACAGAAATTTTAATACTAACCTTTCAGTCCAGCTCTCTTAGTACTGTCGATTGTTAGAAGAATATCTATTGCATTTTGGGCGTTATCAGACAGCTTTTCTTCACCCTCAGGCCAGGGAATATCTACAGACAAAGATGCAGATCAGTTGGTAACTCAAACCATAAAAGAAATGTTGGAAACACACACCTTTCCCAATTACTGAAAAGTTACCTCTTTTCAAAATATTTTGGAAGACTTGTGCTGGTGTTTCATCATTAAAAGGTGGAATTCCCGTTAGAAACTCAAACAGACAAACTCCAAGGGCCCACCAGTCCACAGCAGAACCTGATAAGAGAAGTCCAGGTCATTACACTAACACAAATGATATTTGCCAAGATTTGAAGATGAGCCACGGCAGAAATTGAAGGGTGTTTAAGTCCTGCAAAGTCTCCTGGAAATTAAGGAAGGGACAATATAAGTTGTACTTAGTAATAATGCAGAAGATTAAAAATATACTAAAGGGCTTTTGAAGCCAGTCTGGTTCTTAATTCATTACAGGTAATAGTGGAGTTTACTGATAAAAGCAAGAGGGCCCTTAAGAACAACCTAATTATCAACTCCCATCAGAGAATCCAGGAACTGGCTTCTCCAAGAGATTGTTTTGTGATAAGAAACAGTTGCCTTTAACAACTGCTCTACAGCCTGGATGAGTGCTCCATGTTGTAACCTGTACCTTTGTCTTGCTCCTTTGAGAAGACTCAAAGAATTCAAACTATTGAACTTAATTTTAATTCATCTAAATTTATGTCAAAACATTGAAGACCCCTTGCAGAGATGAGCCAGTATGCAAGAAGCTGGAATTACTTTCATTACACTAAAGCTGATTAGGGCAATGTGTAGTTACTAGCTCTCTCTCCTTTGTTATGAAATTATTTTTGTAACCCATGTTCCAGTTTTTTTTTCTTTGCCAAACTCCTCTTATTAACCTACTTAAAAACAAGCAGGCAAAGCAACCCCAGACACCACTGCATGCATTCTAAGCTTCTTGCATCTTTAAGCCCTGCCCACTCCACGGTATAAGGAACAGATGCCACACTTGCTGCAAAAAATTTTGAAAGAGTGTCATTTTTCTTGTTTTTTTCCAGCATATTAAAAAAAATTTAAGACACCTCTAAGTTAAGAAAACAAATGTTCTGAGCCATTCCAAAAGGACTATTGACCAAGTTTTAGTTATATATTCCTGTTTTCAGCATTTCTAACCTAATGCACTTTTAGCAACCTTTAACAGCAGTAAGAGTGCCCCACCAAGCTAAGCATATCAAAGTGAGATCGCATCCATTGGTGTTAGAGGTACCTGGATGTTCAGATAAAATATTCCCAGCTTCAGTCAAAGTCTAATAAGATCACTGCTTTGAACAACATAGCATCACTGGTTTCAGCAGCATTTTTTCCCACCCAAAGTTTAACTGAAGATTAGATTAAATGCTGCTAGATCCCTGCTAAATCATGTCTATCAATATTTGAAACAAGAAACAAATACCAGGTCTTGAGCATCTGAGTCTTCCTCACCCATGCACAAAGTGCAAAGGAGCAATGAGGAAAAGCATCTCTGGTTTATTTCCTGTTACACAATGTCTAAGAATGCTGACTTTACCCCTGAAGTACAGGCTTACGTATGTGATTTCTGACACTGTCATACTGATGTTTCCCAAATCTTTTGTGGAAGCACCACACATTTTTATGTGGAGTGCATATTGGACATAGCTTTCTATATGGAAGCATTGTTCATGCAAACAAGTTTCTTGGAAATTGTGATCTAGTTACACTTTGACTGTTCACAGTTATGCTGAACACTCCATTTCTGCACAGTATATAGCAAACTCACCAGATGGAGTCCCTGCACATGAAAAAACAACAAAGCAAAAGCATTACAATTATTGTGAAAAAGCCCAACACATACAGACATCAAATATCAAGTGATTCCCTGAAGGCATTGGAATGAAGTTTTTTTTCTTAAGGTAGTAACTCAAGAATAAAGAAAGATGGCAATGTTAAGACTATGTAAGAAACAGAAATAAAATAGTTTTGTAACACGATTATAGTTTAGGATTACAACTATATTTACAAGTGAGTTAAAAAAACCAGAAATATTTAGCAAGGGAAAGTGTTGAGTTCCAGAGCCAGAAACCCCTGGCTCCATTGAAGGTAATGGGAGATTTGTCATTTCCTGATATAGAATCCAGACTCTTTGCAAGTTATCACTGAAATCCTGAAAACACTCAATGGCTGCACAGAAGTCACCTTGCGACCAAGTCTCACATTGTCTAAGTAGCACAGAATACATTTCCAAACTATTACGCAGTTGTAATGCCTGCCAAATAACCAGGATTCCTAATGGAAGTGCAAAACAACAGCCCTACATGTTTAGTAATTTTAGTCATTACAGTTAAATTGTTAAATCTCTTCATGCAGTTTTAGCTAGTATATATGTGCTGCATACAGCAGAATTTTATTGTTCCACACATTAGTAATCACTATTTTTCAATTAATCTCTCATATAATATAATTTTCCTAATAGTATTTAGTTCTACAAATTAAAAATAAAATTATACTTTTGCAATGGAAATAAAATGTAATTACAAATATAACAAATGTATCAGGGATACATTGCATTTATTTTGTGTCAATGGTTCTTGCAAGACAGCAGGAAAATATGTCAGACTTTTAGTTAGTCTCAGCGGAGCGCAGGACTTGAGGCAAAGAAATTCATGCACTTCAAAGTTTTTTCCAAAATACTATAATAAAATAGCACAAACACATTGATGGCTATTACTGTCCAGTTATATGGAAGATCCTGCCAGGAATCTTCAGTGTTTAATGAGATCACTTCAACTCTGATTTTAATGCAACTTTATAAACTTGTCAGGTGCACCTAACACTTTAATATCAATAAACATGGAATGCATTCTAAGAATCATGGGAAACTTAATCCTTTCATACTAAAATTTCATTAAGTTTCCCCTGCCCCACCCCAAAGAATCTTTAAGGACACTCAGGATGACCAAGTTGCAATTCCTCAGTCACATGCAAGGCTCAGGCTGCCTAAGCACAGCTTCTAATGCATCAGATTAGCAGCAGGCAAGATTATGCTGGACAGCCAAAACCTCCAGTCATGTGAAAAAAAGTAAATGGAAGGAGCAGCTGAAGCACAGAGTCATCCATGTTGGCAAATCTAAGCACTAGGTATTTTTAAAAGAATTCACTGTTGTATTACTTGAAGGGTTCAAAGCTCTAGAGGCATTTAGAAATGCAAACATGTCACTTTTCAAGTATTTACAAACTCCATGGTTTGTTTGTCTTACCATGAGGCTTCATCAAAAGCAGCTCAGGTGCCAGGTAGTCTGGGGTCCCTAGGATGCGTTCACTTTCTGTTGGGGCAGCTCCTCTTCTTACGCTCTTTGGAGTCCTATATGGTGTGCCAGCATCTCCCTGACGAGGTGTCTTAGAAGATGCAACAAAGATTTTGGATGTCAAATAAAAACAGCTGAGAAACTCCCATCTCCAGGTTTAGTAATGAATATAACAGTTCATACTCAAGTTGAAGTCAAGAACATGTCAGAAAATGTACGATCCCTGAAGAAGCATGCGTGAAACATGCTTCCGTTTCTTTATCTCAACCACCTTGAAGCATAAAAAGTCAACACATGCCTGCTCTTTAAGAAACTTTTCCCAAAGCTCTTCCTCCAGCATCAAACCCACAAGTAATGTCTCCAAAAAAAAGGAAACACACCACAATAAATCTTAAAACTCCTTTTGGTACACCAAATCATTCAACAAACTGCCAGTTCTGTCAGAAAACTTTAAATCTGCAACAAAACCTAAGTAATTAGATGAAGGTCTTATAAATCTATGCCAAAATGAAACAGGAAACACTTTGAAAAAATATACATTTACTTTTCCCCACATCGAGGCTCTAACTTACTTTAGGACAGTAAGATTTTTACTAACTATCAGAAGGGTTAAAAATGTCAAAGCAGAAACTTCATAACCTGCAAGCAGCTGTTACTGTTTACATCAACCTTTGTAATAGGCCTTTAATTGGTACCTGACAGTACACATTACACCTCACTTTTACCAGGATAAATAAAGAAAATAGCAGGCACAATAGCAGCTACTAGCAGCTGATCAGCATTTGCGCTCTGTCTTGGGAGGGATACAGGATCAAAAAAAGAAGACTTCTCATTACATAAGGAAACAATTACACACAGCAAGTACCATGCTGCACTAAAAGTAGGATGTATGAAACAAAATGGCACAGGCTTTCTTTACCAGTTCACCATAAGAGCAAAGGATTTATTGGAGAGGTGAACAGACAATGCATGTTCAGCCAGAGGCAAACTAGTGGACACAGTTATTGCTAAACTCTTACAAAAATTGTAATTCTGGCCACACAGGTGCAGTAAGTGTAAGTCTGTCAGCAAAGGCCACTTTGACAGACTACCTCAAGCTACTTCAATTTTCCTTAAATTAACAGCTGAAATAATTTCAGATCACCAATGTCTAACACATGCACAAAGTTTCTGCATGTCTCTTACATACCTGATAGACCCTATATGGTCTTCCTTTCTGTAATGGAGTAATAGCTGTTGGGTAGGAGCCACTAGTAGCAGGTGAAAGATCCATTACATCTAAGGAAGCCATGCTACATGGCTCAGATATATTGGATATATTAATTGGGCTATTATAACTTCGAAAAACAACAGCATTTTTTTTAAAGAGATTCAGTGCTTCCATCATCTTTTCTGAAGGAGGAGATACTGTGTCAAGGTAAGTTTCTTTCACGAGTTTTTGGTCACTATCCTTGTCATGATGTAACAGCTTGCAGTCCTCGACAGTATGTGCTTGCTCTCTAGTTTGTGAGGCATCTTGTGACTCTGGTGATGTTACTAGCGTGCCTTCTGGTTTTGGTTCCTCAAAGGAGAGGTCTTTAACACTTTTGTCCAAATCCGAAAACTGCTTTTCCAAGTGGCTTTCTGTAACAGACATTTCAGGAAATAAGTCAGAATCTGCACTGAGGACTCCTAAAGGTTTTTCATCATCAGTGCCTAAAAAACTTGAGTTCATGTACTGCTTTTTATCACCCTTTTCATAGTCTGCATCCAGATCACACATAAGATTTTTGGCTATAATTGGAGTAAGTGATTTTTCTACTGTTTGCTGGTCACCAATAAAACTCTTAACTTCTTCTGTGCTTTTGCAGGCATCATGTAGGCGTCCATCATCACAAAGCATCAGGGATTGAATGTCTGTTGTCAAACCTGTCCTCTTGTTTGCTGGAAATTCTGAGATCGGACAGCCACGTTTATATTCTGCATTGCTTTTTTTAACATAGTTAAGTTCCTGACAAGGACTAGTGTCAACTAATTCAAAGCTTCTTTTTACACCTGGCTTTTCAAAAATTTCTTCCTCTTCAGTAGGCTTGACAGGCTCATTCTGCCTTGAAGGTGACTGTTGTTGATTGAAAGTTTCTGCTGTTTCACAAGACATATCCCTTTTATTTATAAGGGGTTTTTCTTCCCAAATCCTGTATTCAGAAAGGCATTTTCTGACTGTGCCTTTCACATCCAGTGTGGTCACAGGAGTATCCGTTACATCAGAATGTTCACTTCCCAACTTCTGCCTACTGCCAGAATCATTGCTGCTGATGGGAGAAATGGCAGACTCCAGTTCTTTTTTCTTTAAAACTTTAATATCTTTGCTATTCAGTAATTCTGCATTTGAAATGAGAGCTGATTCATTGTTACTTGTTTTGTCTGTTGTAGAACATAGTTTGTCTTCACTTTGCTGCAAATGAGCACATTAAGTTTTGAGTATCAAGAAAAACAGGATTGCAGCATTACAGAAATAAGTCCTTTAAGTAATGCTTGCCAATTTGCAGTTCTTTATGGAAGTGAAAGTAAGGTATTTTATTCTTTATAACCACTAGTAGTGACAAATAAGACATAATACATTCAAAAAATAAAAACTAAATTAAGGATAATTTGACTTTTTAAGAACATAAAATATGCTTTCAAGAATACAATTGAAAATGCAGTGTTTTTAAATGCCTAAGGATGAAAAAATACAGCAATTAAAGTTGTATTTGCGATTTTTTGTTAAGAAGTTACAGAAGTTCATCTTTCAAGAAACCCCAAACCAAAGAACCCCATCATACTACCCTTTGGCATGTTGTACTTCAGAGATGACAAAAGGAAAAGCTGATATTACTACTATTTTGGCAATACAACACTAAAAACAAGGCCTTGGGAAATGGACAGATAAAACAATTATAAATTGTTTTAAACTCAAGTTTTTGTGTGTGATCCAGTTAGGAATCATGGCAAGGGACTAGACAGCACAGCAGCATTTTCTTTAGGTTTATATTTGTACAGAATTTCATTAACAGTTTAAAATAGGAGAAAGTATTTTGTATCAGCTATAATTACTGGTGTTAGGTTAGTTGTTACAAAACTGTTCAGTACTTTAACCTTAAACTTTTAACCTTTAAATTTTTCAGTTTTTAATAGCTAGTAGAAGTTTGAAGTGTATTTTGGTTATTATTTTTCCCACGTTCTGTCTTTCAAAGATATTCTTTCGTCTGCCTGCCGAGCTAATGAAGCTACAGGGATAAGGTCAGCTTCCAAAGAGCCAGTGCTCCCAGCATGGCCCATTTTGTGAAGAACAGGGCTAAACCAGTGCCACCCAGTAGAAGCCTTCTCTTTCACTCCTTTGCTTTAGGCTAAATGGCATTTGCTTTTCCTGTTACTTTGCACAGGACTACTATTTGTTTGAAGAAAAATTAATACTAGTCTGATATAAAACTTCCTCAGCAACGATTACAACCCCTGCTCCTTCTCCTGTAGGAAGGCTTCTCTACACTTGAAATAACTGGGGGAGGTAAGTAGAAGACATCTGCAGAAGTGTATATACAAGTACAAGCTAGTTTTAATTTATAGTGGGAAGATGAAACAGTCCTGACCTCTACATCTTTCTCCCACCTGGGGCTGCTGTAGCATTCCGATTCCGTACTGGACAGATATGTGTGTGAGTGAGTACTGGCACTGGAGGTACCAAACCTTTTTCTTGACTGAAGTAGAGTAGGAGTTAAACTTCTCACTGGCATCACAGGAGTTAACTGAGAAGTGTCAAGATCTTGAGAGAAAATAAGTTTAAATGTTAATACAAACAGGCAGTGAATATCAACCAGCTTCATACTATGTCAAGGTTTCACGTAAGTGATGGAAAGCTATGCATGACATCATAACTTATCTTTCCTGCATAGTCAATTCCCTCATTTTTTAAAGTAAGGACCTGCCAAGAACTTAAAAAGCAATATGAACATTAGCATCATAATAGCCTTCTTTCTCATTTCAGGTTAAAAGTGAGAAAACAGCAAGATAAGACAATTTAAATGAAAGCACACATTGCTATATTAAATTGTTTTCAATGAAAGCATGCCAAGAACTGACACTATTTCTGTAAATTCTTAAATGTCATTTTGAATTCAGTGGTTGCACATTTGAAAAAAAAATAAATCAAGAGATGACATAAGTAGTGTAGGTCAAAACATGAGACCTTAGGTGCTAGAGGAATGGTAGACAGCAGGACACGGGTGGAAGCACACCTTTTATCAAGTAGGTCCAAGCTACTCACATAAAATTAGAAGACCACTACCTTACAGCCAGGGTATTACTCAGTACAAGGTTTGGTATACTCACATGGATTGAAAAATTTAGTTGAAAGAGGGGTATTTTCCTTTTGGCCCATAGGTAAGGGAGAAATCACTCCATGCAGACTGTCAGATGATTGACTTGAATTACACCCTGGCATTTGCATTCCAACAGGAGTATACTATCAAGCAGGAGGGATAATTAAAAATTAATGAAGCCTGAACAAAGCCTCCAGGATTGAGGTACAACTTCACACATTTTTTATTACGTTTACATTGGAGCTTAGCAATAAGTACAGTGAATTAAGTACTTAAGACAGTGAAAATTACTTACAAAACCCAGAGAACTGATGAGAGACAATAACTGCCCTGGAGTACGTGAGTAGTCTTGTTTTGGCTTTGCCATTGATGGTGTAGTAAGGATATCTATCATATTTATCTCTACAAACAGACAAAAAACATGAAGCAGGTCAGGTTTTCCTTTTGCTATCAAATAAGCAAAGTTGCAGGCATTCATTTAAGTTTTATCAGGAGGGAATAAAAGTCAAATATCAAACAAATATACAAAAGCAGCATCAAACCCAAGTGAAGACATACCCATACATTCTTATTCAACACAAGCTGTTTCTTCCTGTATACCTATCATAAAATTGCAGTTTATAAATACAGAAACTGTAAAAGTCCAATTTCTTTTCCAACATACTATGTTGTAAGTGTTATGTTTTCCAATTTGATACCAGCTTTAGCTTTTAGGTAGCGATTCCAGCCTGTGGGCCAAGATAGTAAATTTGATTCAGAGCCTGCCTTCTCTCTCAAAGACATCTCAAAAAAGCTACATAAGATTTTTTCACAGGTGAAAATTTAACCTTAGATGCCATTTTTTGCTTGCTAGAGGTAAGTAGGCTTATAGCTTACATGTGTTAAACTAGACACAATAATCCGTCCCATTAGCACTTCTCAATTAAAGCAGTATATTATAGAAAATACAGTACACTTACTATTTTCCTCTCTACTATTAAAACCATGAATCAGACTCCAGGTAACTTTAAATTTCTACTTTCCTTTAACTATGCAAAAAAGTATGTATCAAGCCAGCAGCAGTCTCAAAAAACTAAACTGGTGCTGTGCAGCATTAGCTTGGCTGATATGGCTAAGGGGCTGAGTTGTAAACTAGTTCAGGAACTGGCCATTCACCTTCAGACCTGCAGCCTATTGCCTGTGCCAGTCATTTGACTACTTGGCTATATTTTCTGGAACTTGAAAAAAGTAGGCTAATATGCTAAAGCATTGATTTATAATCTCCTGTTAGGGGCTTACCACCTCCCCCTGTCCTTCACATTAACGTCTGGAAGGTTCAGGTTGAAAATTAATATATACAAAAACAGAAACATGAACTGAAAGACAAAAATACCCAGAGAAATACCAAGAAAAAGCCAGAATTGTTAATTCACCCTTTGAATTCTTAGTGGACTTCATAGAAAACTTTACAATCCATACACCCAAAGAGAAACTACTCTAGATCATATTTCATGCACCCTTGTCCCAAAGATTAAATATTTTAGCTCCTGAAGTACAATACTTAGAGCAGACCCTTTACTAGCATGTACCTTATCAGTATTTACCTACTAGACACCAGATACTAGTGCAACATTTGGGCTTACTGCTGCCCTCTATAGGGATGTAAAGCATTCCAGAATATGGGAATGTGGCAGAAAAATACATTTTAATGCAACCAAAAGGATACAGATAGCTCTTACCTCTGTTCAGAGTAACTCTGGAGAGTCCAAAGTCTGTCAGCTTTATATGGCCCTGATTAGAAATGAGCATATTGTCTGGCTTCAGATCCCTGAAGACGTAAATATAGTCAAAGTCAGCAAAAAGACAACTGAGTAATATTAAGGAAGTTAACTGACCAGAAAGTCAATACAAAACATATACAACAATTATAGCTGTTTCTCAGTAACATTTTCTAGCCAAGCAGAAGATTCCAGTTGGAGAAATACACCAAAACAAACACACACAGCACTAAATATTGCACAAATGCCTAAGGCCTTGTACACCACCGCATGCCACAAGAGCTGCACATTTTGTGCTTCAGCACGTTTCACAAGTGTTCTGCATGAGTACAACCATCACAACATTTACTAGTGTGTAGCTCCCACCCATGATAAGCAAACCTCTAGTAAAAGTTTTCATGTGTGTTCTCTGTAGCCCTACTGAATGCAGCAAAGAACTCTCACTGCAGGGTGAGCATTAAAGTAGTCAATGTCCCTTTGTTCTACAGTTACATGCCAGAGGATTCCTGAACTGTCATTTAAATTCCTGTCATTTAAAAACCACGGGAAGAAAGGACCTAGAAGGCAGCATAGCTGCTAATACAGCACAGTGCTGAGAGAGCGCAAGCTGGCAGTGGAAAGCAGTGTATATTTGTCTCCTCAGCATATATGTATAGATTTTATTTTAGGTGTTGTTTCATGACATTGCTGCAGTGTACACATGCAAAAGAAGCTTCCAGAAAGCTCTAGCAAACGAGGCAGCAGTTACTATGAAATGGTGATGGTTATGTGTTTGAGTGAAACATTAAAACCCAAACTACCAAATACTTATTTGTAAGGATAAAAAAAGGTTTTACCTGTGAATTATCCCATGTCTATGAAGATAGTCAAGAGCCAATGCTGCTTCAGAAATATATTTAACAGCCATTTCTTCATCAAAATATCCGTAAATATGGAGAAGAGATTTGACATCTCCACCAATAAGGTACTCCATCACCTGCCATCCAAGTGTTTTAAATTTAACATTTTAAAACATATTTCAAATTTGCAAGTAAAATATAAAATAACTTTCACCCCTAGGAAAATATAATTTCAAAGAGCGGAAGCTGATGGAAGCTTCCTTGTGCAAACTTCATTTTCCACACAGTACTTTTCACTTGGATCAAATAATTAAAGCTTCAGATGACAGAGGACATAAAACATTTTCTTTTAATAGGCCGTTTACTTATTCTGTATTATTTGCCTAGCCTACTTTCTGTAGTCAGCTTTTTAATTAATTTTTAACTTCTGAAAGTTTTCTATACCGTAGAAAATAAATTGCAAAGCAATTGTGAAACTCAAGGCCTGAAGCCAAAGACTACTGATATTCTGATTTGTATACAACAGGCATCTCTATTTTATTTTGCCAGTGTTTATAAACAATATTAAATTCAGACCAGAGCCTTGTGACTCAAGCGCAGATTTCCAAAAATGTATACAGCGAGAGCTACTGTGCATTCAAGAAACAAAGTGATTAAAGAAACACACTCATCCAAAAAGATTACACAAGCCCACGCATCCTTATGCCCCATGTCATATTAAAAAAAATAAATTCAGTGGGGTTCAGAAACTCACTCTTCAGTTACAAGAATGAATTTATGGGTTTTGGTCAAGAAGTCTCAGCAGTACTTAGACTCCAAAATACAATACTGTTCCATATATGACTAGAATCTCCTTTACAAATCTTTCGCCCTGAACTCCTCTACTCCCTGCAGCAGTTAGCAGAGATGCCAGGAAAAGCAGCCTTCATTTACACTCAAAATACATTGTAGGACTGCACAGCAACCTCGCCTCAGAAATTAACCAAGCTGTTCACTGTGTGTGCTTACAGAAAACCAAATAAATTATGCTAGACCTTCTGGAGACAGACAGTCTTAATCCATACTGCCTTTATGTGGAGGCAGTATATAAAACCATATTTAAGTCCTACTGTACTCCACAGTGCCCTGTGTAGGCCAGGACTGTTTTGCCACTCAGTTATCCTCGTCAACTCGGTCAATTACCACAATGAATTTTCAGCACTGGCAACAACAGATTTCCTTGAGGTGAGCCACAGGGTATCTTTCAGTGACTTGGACTGTGCTTGAACAGAATGGTTTCTTGTTTTGTTTTCCCCAAGATTTTTACATATTCCTAAGGCAGATTACCTATTAGAAAATACTGCCCTGTAAACAAAAAGGGAACACAGGTGGAAAGATCTCAAAAGTACTAGGGGAAGAGAAATCTTTAACATTCTCTGCTATTCTGAGAGAGGAGAAAGTGAAAGTTACTATGAAATATCCACACATGACCAAAAAAATATGTTTTCAGACATTATATAATTCTGCACTCCATTTTCAATGCTATCATAAAAAAGCACAGCCATTTGTTTACTCACTAAATAGACGTTATTAGCTGACTGAAGTGAGTAGTATAAGTGCACAATGAAAGGACTTTTACTGAGAGCCAATGCATCCCTCTCTGCCTGGACCTGGTGAACCATGTTTTTGTTGATCATGTCTGCTTTTTTCATCACCTGAAAAATAAAACAGAAGCAAGCAGATAAACATTTATTTACCCACAGTTCTTTAATCAATTAATTTATCTCTATACCACAAACTTGCATACATACAAAACAGAGCTATAACTTCCTATACAGACAGAATTTTAACCCACAGGTTATCACAGAACCTTTTTCATTGCTTTCCTTCTAAATCAGTCCTGAATGGAAGCCACACTACCAATATTTACTGCAATTGCACACACTGGAAAATGAGTATTTAGACTGCATCTGAAGTGAAGCTGCTCCGAGTTAGTCCTCTTATTCACAGCACACAACTCGGAACCAGGGAAAAAGTGTTCAACATCTAGACATACACTTGCTGACCACGTCTTTCCATCCTTTCAGAGGCTGAGTATATGGTCTGAGGTTTGAAAACCTCAGCAGTAAGTCGTCCCATCTCGGTACAGCTTTTAGGTCAAAATATTTCCAGTAGACTTGTGTTAAGGTACTAAAGCAACCCAACGGAACCACCGCCAGGCCCCTCACCTTCACGGCATAGAGCCGCCCCGCCTTGCGGCCCAGGTACACCTTCCCGAAGGCGCCGCGGCTGATGGGCTTCACGATAGCGAATTCCTCGATGGACGGGGGACGGGGAACCTCGATACGCCTCGGGCCGGCAGCTGTGGCAACAGCGGCGGCGGCGTCCCCCTGCTCCGGCCGAGCCTC
>VZRW01010369.1:288327-320189 GCA_013398125.1 Aegotheles bennettii
CCACGGCGTCCCCGGATTCTTATCGAGGGAAAAAAGTGCATAAAGGGAGGGCAGTACAGGACAAGCTTCCAAAGTCTGAAATGAAGAAGTAATTTTGAGGTCATAGAATCGTAGAATGGTTTGGGTTGGAAGGGACCTCAAAGTGCCGACCCCCCTGCCATGGGCAGGGACACCTCCCACCAGACCAGGTTGCTCCAAGCCCCATCCAGCCTGGCCTTGAACACTGCCAGGGAGGGGGCAGCCACAACTATTCTGGGCAACCTGTGCCCGTGTCTCGCCACCCTCACAGGAAAGAATTTCCTCCTAATATCCAGTCTAAATCTACTTTCCTTTAGTCTGAAACCATTCCCCCTTGTCCTGTCACTCCATGACCTTGTAAAAAGTCCCTCTCCAGCTTTCCTGTAGCCCCTTCGGGTACTGGAAGGTTGCTATGAGGTCTCCCCAGAGCCTTCTCTTCTCCAGACTGAACAACCCCAACTCTCTCAGTCTGCCTTCATAGGAGAGGTGCTCCAGCCGCCTGATCATCTTTGTGGCCCCCCTCTGGACTCACTTTCCAGTATCTGTTTTTATAGTAGAAGCTAGAAGAAGGGTGGTACAACTAAAGCTAAGCTGTGCTGTTAATTGTCATGGGTTGTTGTGAAAACTAAGGAAAAAATACTTGGAAATTAGAAGAGTTAGTGGAGGAGAAGTCCCTCAATTATTTGTTACTTGGAACAGTCTGGATGCAATCAAGAGGGCATCTTTTATTAGATAATGAGTTGGATGGGACTAGTGGGTTTTACAGACTTTGATCTGAACCAGTGGTTTTATTTTTGCTTTCTGTTAGAGGCATTGATACGTGATCTTATTCCACAGTGGGATTTGATTGTTCTTTCTAGGGGTGGAGAACGTGTCAATTGCTTTTGTTAGTGTAGTGAAGTGACAGAACTTATGGTATTTTTAGGAATGTGTCATTCCATCTTTTCATAGTGGGAAATGCAGGAGGAAAGCTTGGTTAGTGGTTGGGATGCTGGCTTTGACCTCTGGAGGCTTTATGGTTTTACCACAAACTCCCAGAGTTATAATTATAACTTAGAACAATTAATTCTGCGACAGTTTTCATGTCTCACAGCATTGTCTCTCTTGATCTTCTGTCTAGTCACAGAGATGGAAGTTCTTGTGGAATGACACTCATAGGCAGAAGGTTAATCAGGTATTGTTCCAGCAGCAAAAGTTGCACCCCAGCTCTCTTCCATTGTGATGTGTGATGAGACTGAGGCATTTTGGAAGTGTTGGAATTATTTGTAACATATATGCACAGTGGACATAGTCATGTGCTAGAGGAGGAGCCCTGGTACGTGGTGCACCTGTGCTTCTTTACTGAGTCGTGGGGTGGTGTCACCGAGCTGACCGAGTGCTGCTGAACTGCAGAATCAAGCGTGATGTGTGTGCGCTTTGGTTTAGGTTAGTTTGATACTCGGGTATGTTTCTAAAGTGGGATCTCAAGGAAGAAAACATAAAAGAAACTTTTGGGAATAACTTGTACAGTGCAGGAAAAATACAGATATTTCAGGTTATAAAAGTATTACTTCATAGGTGAAAGTAGGTGTTGTTTGGAGAGCAATACAGGAGTCGGGAGTAGTCATCTCTGCATTAGTAAGATGTTGATAAATCCTCATGATTCAGTGCTATTCAAAAGCAACCACTGAGCTTTCTGTTCAAGTTGGTTTGAGCTTGATGAGATCTGTTGCTTGGATAACCACCCAGGGATAATCTAGAATTTATGATGTTATAATATTTCATATTAAAGTCTGAAACGAAGGCCTACCACTAAATAGATGGAATACCTAATTTGCCGTTTTTCTGTTTGTGTTGTTTAAAGAACATTACTTCTTTTTTGTGGCTGTGTTGAAGTGTTTTCAGAATGATGACTTTGTTTTGTCTTGGTGGACACCAAGACACATGCTCAGGGTTATTTTAAGTGAACCCTTCTTCCAAAGGAGACGAAGTTCCCATGCGAGAGTAACTATGAATTTCAAGAGATGGTGTCTACTTGCAGACTTTCCAGTGCAGAAGTTGTTTGCTATTGTTTTTTTTCTTTTTCACTCCATGTTGTTTCCTTCTTTGTGTCTTTTATTGCCCTATGGGGAAAAAACACTTCTTTGGAATGTGAGTTAATTGACAGTGATGAGGGCTTGGTGGCTGCAATGGAAAAACATTCAGTTTCACAAAGTTTTGTATTTTATTTGCATGAAATGATTAAGTTTGTAATATTTGACAAAAGACAGCAACAATCCTTATTGTTCTGTCATCTGGTTGCAACAGGACATATCTAACATAACAACCAAGTGATACATTAAAAAAAAATAAAATAAAAAAAATTATTCTGAAGGAAGTGTTAAGTGTGGCAATTTTGTTTCCCTGCTGTAAGACATCATCTATTTTTAAACGTTGTCTTAAGTGCAAACTGAGGGCAGTCTTTGCATCTCCTAAGTGTTGATCTGTACCTCCTTCTGTATTTGCAAATCTAGTGAATATTTTTTTAAAACCGTGCTTATGACTTTAAACCAGGAAATGTAGCCTCTTTTTTTTTCCTCTTCCAAGCTTTGTGAGCTTCTAATGTGTCACGCATACTTAAACCTTCTTTTTCCTTAAATAGATATCAGCTAACACTGGTGTTGAAGCTAAGTTCACGTGGTTTATTATGAAGACCTCAGTTAAAAGGCAGTGTCCAAGATAGAGACTTATAAGTCAGGGTTTGGAATGGAGATACGTTTAAATAGTTTAAAGAAGTTTATATCATTATCTGATTGTTGTGTTTGTTTTTTTTTCCCCAGGCTACTGTTCCTCTGAGTCACCTTATCAATGCCTTTCATTCACCAAAAAGCTCCACTACTACTGCTAGCACAGCATCCGTACAGCCTCTCCAGAGGGACACCTCCCCGGAGCATGATCCTCAGAAGAGTGAGGTACTAAAAACATTTGGAAAATTGGTAGTTCACTTTTAACTGAATTAAATCTCAATAATATCAGTTTAAGTGAATTTAATATTTGAATTGTTTTATAAAATGATGTAATGTGACTAAACAAAACAGAATGTTAACACATAGAATGTAGCTTCTTGACAGAACTTCAGTAAGTCAGTGCTTTGGCAGTAAGGATTCTAGGAATAAACAGTATTTCATTAACAAGAAAAAAGACTGGTGCTTGTCTCAGAAGTAATTTGCAAATGAGGAGAGGATTTATTTTGACTTTCAGTTTAATGTTTCTTGCTCTAAAGTAACAGTAACTTGTTATCAAAGCCCTTACTGTCTTTTCACTCTCTGAGTTATAGCAAAGTTTGCTTAATTATTGCTTGTGAGAAAATGGACTGTAAAATTTGTTGGACTTAAAATGGACTTAAAATAGGTTGGTCAGGTTTGAGAGATTAAATAGCATATTTGCATGTATTCTTATTTTTCCATTAAAATACCTTTCATTATCATTAGGTATTTTTGGCTCTTCACATTGAAAATCTAAATGCAGAAAGTGCAAAGTACTATCATATCTTGCCACTTCTCTTTCAACTAATTCCTTGGTTTTATAACTAAGATGATGTTTGGGAGGAAAAACTGTGTGTTAAAGGCTGAGGTAGATGACATCTGGTCCACTTGAGAAATCTATTTTAAACTATAAACTTTGAATTAGGTAGTATTCTGGATGGTTCTAGAAATCTATTCTGAAAATGCTTCTTTTGACATTTTATTCAAGTGTTTTTCATTTATATCTTTTCATTGGAAATCTAGTTTCCCTTTGTAAGTAGATCAACATAAAGCTTGCATAAAAACAATTTAGGAAAGGACAAGATATAATCCGTAATCTTCTAATAATAAAAAAATAAATATCTGTGCAAATACATTTAAAATGGAATATTTACTTCTCAGTAAAGAAAATGTTACTGCAGAAGCAGGATCAAAGGGCTAATAGATACTTAAAGGGTCCAAATGAAAACACATTCTTAAAACATACTCTCCCATAAAGAGATTTTTTCCTATCTGTAAAATAAAAGATTAAAATTACTTTGATCATGTTTACTTCTTTTGTAAGTCAAGTGTATGTGCCTTACCTCGTCATTTTTTTCATAGTTTCTTTGCTTTGTAGGAAGTCTCAGATCCTAGTATGTAGCCTTTTCCCCATAGGAACTTTTGCTTTTCATTGTGTGTCTACCCAGCTCGTGGCTCTTTAAAGGTTTGAACTTTGGGAATAGTTTCTGAATATCCAGTCTTTGTGCTGCTGCTAAATCTGTGCTATGTGCAAAAAGACAAGCAAAAAAAGCAGTTGGTGGGGGATTTTGCTCTTTGTTCACTTGGATGAAATACAATGGGTGGCTGTTGCTGTACTTCTTCCCCCTCACACTCTTCATTTGCTCTGTAATAAGGAGTAGAAAGAGTTGGAAAACCACATTTTTGTGTGTGTCTACTTTCAACCAGGGAGTAGGAAGGTGTTAGACTGAATTGGGAAGAAAATATACTTGTCATAAATGTACTCTGACAATTAAAATATCAGTGTGTGCAAGTGGAAAAAATATTCTGCATTGACAGTAGCAAATATTATTTCTATAATCATGTCCCTTCAATCATTTGTCTTCACTTAAAAACTTTTTATTTGTCTGAACTGTGAAATATAGATACTGTATCTTGCCATAAAGTTAAGTTAATTATTATTTTCCCCTAAGGTAATTGTAAGTAAATTTTGAACGTTTATTTCTACTTTGCAGTCTGTACTTGCTTTAAGAGATCTGGGATTGTCTGATTTGAAAGCTAACCAGTTCAAAGAATTGGTGAACAGGTTGCTTCCTGGCTACTGTGCGGAAAACAAAGTCTCGTCGCAGTGGCATACATCATACATCTCTGCTGAGTCCTTCTTTGAAAATAAGCATGGTATGTTTCAGAGTGAAGTGCATATGAGAATTGATAAGAGATTATAAAGGTGAACACAGTTATTCTTTAGTTTAATTTCTTATGCTGTAGGTAACTCATAGTTAAAAAAAATCTTTAATAAAAAGAGTATTAATGTGTTTCTTATTGTATGCAGGTTATCTCTAGGGTGGTGCTTTTGAAACTTGGGAATTTTTGAAAATTAAACCCAGATTTTGGAATTGTTTCTTCAAATTCAGATTTGAAGTTGGGTGCTTTTAAACTTGTCTGAACTCGGTTGTAGTGTAAGTGCATTATCTCTTAAGGATGAGCCTGAGCTATGAATCTTTTCACCAGTTTGTTTCACCAAATAGAAGAAATTAGATTTTGCTAATGTAACAGTCATTAGCATCTCTGCTTTACACTGTTATTCCTTTTTTGCTTGAAGCAACATCACATGAGGACATTATTTAGAAAGGAATCGAGGGTGACAAGCCATTAACAGTCCATGTAGGGTATTTCATTGCTGAAATAAGCCAAGAGTGTTTCCTTACAGTTAAAGATGTTTGTTTGGAGTAGTATAGTAGTATAAATTGAGGAGAGTATTTATATCTTTTTAAAGTAATGCGTTTGTAATTGTGTTGCATTAGATCAGCCAATATGCAGTATTGTAGGAGATTGTGGAATGTGCAGCATTGTAGAATTAATAGCTAACCTTTTTTTTCCCTTCCTATAGTTCTTCAGTATTTCAGTTGTTAGCTTCTGAGCTGTACTTGCACTCATATAACTTAAAAGAATTCAGTAGGAACTTTCAAGGTTCTTCTTTGCTGTCCTAGATGTATCTAACTGATGTAATTACTCTCTCAGAATACATAAACAAAAAATCCCACCCTTTGTGTCATTATGTCAGCTTCTGAGTTACTATGGAAGAGAGCATATGTGGGCTTGGCCTCAGGTTTTTTTTTCCCCCCTCCCTCCCCAGGTCTCTGATGTTTCTTAAATAATTCTTACCTGCTAAATGAGGATGAGTTCTTTGAGCTCTGGTGACTAAACAGCAGAAAAATGACAGTCCTCTTGTCTCGCAGTCTACAGCATGCTTGAAATAGTATCTGCTAATAACTTCTTCACTGTGCTGTTCATTTACTTATTCTTGTTTCTGTATTGCCTGAGGACTGTACAATTAAGTAGACTTAGTATAGTTTAAAATGTTTTCATACGTTATACATAGTCTGTTTTAAAATGATCATGAGCAATCTGTTTTTGAAAGCCTTTGAAACTGGTTGAATGCTGGTCCTTCAGCTTCATGAAAGTCTTTGGATTCTTGTCCAGTCTAGATAACTATATTCAGCTCTGAGCACATATGCAGAGTTTCTCCTGCCAGATACAGCTTCAAATTCAAAATTCTGGGTACCAGTGTTTTTGGGAAGTTCTAGTGAGAAAAAATTCTGGTATATTTCGAAGTGCCTGACATAGTTAACTCTTTTGGATTAACCTATCTGTGTACATGTAATGGTTAATTAATTACAGATACCTGAAGGACAGTAGCAGAATAGATTTTTTTTCTTTCTTAAATATTAATTCTGTGTGAGAAGTAATGTTGCCATTTCATATAGGGTGTGTTTACACTTTGCTATATCTTTTTACAGGTTTTGTGGATGTTTTCGGTGCTTTACGCTCATCTTGTTTGTACAGACAGCATCCTAATCCCCTCCGAAATTTCTGTTCAGATGTTCGGTGTTGGCCAGGTATAGAACAATAAACTACACTTCTTAAAATCTCTATAGTATCTTTTTAGTCTGGGAGTTCTAACTTTTGTCGTAGAGGCATCACTCAGGACATACCGTTAAACTTCCAGGAGGAACTTCACATTGATGTTAACACTTTAAATCCTGAAGTTATTTTTGCATTTAAGTAGTATGTTTCCAGAATTAAGTTAGTAAACATGGTGTAACTACAGAATCTTCTTCAAAGTTGTCAGTATTTGTGGATTGTATACAGCTGACTACTTTTGAATCAATAAATATGTTGAATCTGGAATTCATCAAGATGGACTTTTTAAGGTGCTTGGTGACTGGTTTAAACTGCTCCTGGATGTATGATATTGTAACAACAGGGCTGCAATAGCAAGAACATAATTAGGAGTGCAGGTATTGTCCTCTATTCAGTTCTTCTGATGCTACATCTGGATATTGTTTCTGGTTTTGTGTCCCATGGTTGAGAGAGGGATGCTGGCAAAATGGAGATAGGCCAGTGATAGGACACAAAGAAGGGTGCAGATCTTTGAACATTTAATGCACTGGGCAAGCTGAAGGATCTGAGTTTTTAAAGTTAGCAGAAGGGAAGGCAAGGAACGATCTAACTGCTGCTGGAGCCATATTAATTACCCTTTTCTGTAAACCTCAAAGAAGAGACAACAATGACAAGTAAAAGCAAAGGAAATTCCTGTTGGAAATTTTTCACAGTGAGAACTGAGGTTCTGAAACGGATTGCCTGGAGAGATTGTGTTATCTTAATCCTTGGAGATTTTAAAAACTGTGGTCCAGGGCTACCTGATCTGATTTTGAAATTAGACCTTTTTTTGAGCAGGGGTTTGACTAGATCACCTCCAGAAGTTCCTTTTGTCTGGTGCTGTTCTGTGATAATGGAAGGCTTAGTTGAAACTATATAATTGACTGGTATTGGTGGTTATTTTAAAACACAGTAGTGAAAGAAGAGAAATATTCTTGGCTTTTGTGATTTATGTGATAAGATCTCCATTGCAAGATTTCTGATGTGATAGAAGATGACAAACAGTGCTGCAAGCTGGCTGTGTTTAAATGGTCTCATTACTTTTGTCAGTTTCTAAGCTAACAGCACACCTAAGCCATTCCAGATCTTTTCAGGGCACCTTATCTGTTGTGCTTTTAGACAAAGCTAATCTTAGGGCAGGAACCTTCATTCTGATCCTTTTGGATTAGCTTCTGAATATCTCATGTTTGTTGGCTGTATGTCTCTTCTGTTCCTTGAGATGGTGATGGGGTTGGCCAATTACCTATAATTCACCACATGAACTCCTTCTTGTTTTAACAAAAAATTCTATGGAAAAAATACATTGCAAAACAATAAGCAGTCTACTTGAAAGTTTAGATTACAAACATGGTTCATGATCACCTAACTATCCATTTGCAGTACTGATGTATTGGTTTGTTTGTCCAGGTTATTACTATTAGATCCAGAAGTGTCTTTTGTACAGTTCTCTTCTTTTTTTATTTATTGTCAGGCATCTCACACAGATTGCTGTTTGCAATTCTCTTCACTTTCTACTGTGGATATTTTGGGAAGATTATATTCATTTCAGTCATGATAGTATTTTTCCATATACTAGTTTCTGAAATCTCTTGGGTGTTTTTTGTTTGTTTGCAGTGGTAGTAATGGATGGGTTTTAACTTTTTTTATTATTACTATTTTAAGTTTACATACAATCACGGACCTTTAAGACTTTGAGATCAAGAGCAAGACGTCTGCAGTCAACATCTGAACAATACACAGAAACAAAAACTTCCCTTTCTTCACTTTTGAAGGTAAATATGAGTAGCATTATAAAGTTGTTTTGGGCTTATTCAGACCATCCCTTTCTCTTGAATTAACCCTTGCATTTACCAAGGGTGTTTTGTTTCACTAGTGCGAAAAAAATTCTTAATTCTAAAACTTGAGCTAATGGCAGCATACTGTTTTTTTTACTAATACACAGATTTGCTTCATAGATCAATATAGGGATTATTTGAACTTTCTAGGATAGTAGTTTCAGATTTTAAAACTCCAGAAATGAAATTCTTTATATTCATTTTTTGTGGCTTTGTTAAAAATAGCTTGGAGTCAAATGAGATACTAGTTTAAACAGAAATACAGCTTGTTTAACATACAAGAATGTATTCCTTTCCCTAGTTCAGCATGTGATTGATGCTTTAAGAACAGACTTATTAGTGGCTAGTATATTTTTTAAGATATACAAATTTTTAACTTGGTATTTTTATGGGTTACAAACTTGTGGATATACTTTCAATTCAGCAGATAACTATCCAGCCTTGGGGTTAGCAAGCACTTAACAGAACCAAGATAACCTAGGTAATAAATGGTTGTACAGAAGTTGGCTAATTAAAGCTTTTGATCTTATTGTGTGTGTAAATTAGCTTTGAACTCTCCTCTTCTTCTAGGCATATGTGGTTTATTTCATCTATGGGCTAGGTATACAGTGGATGAAGATAAATCAGAGCTAGCTCCATGCAGTGCTGCTCTTAAATTCGGTAGGGCGTGTGAGACTTGATCAAGCTCTATCAAAACTGTACTTACGAAGATATTTCACGTTTGGATATAATTAAAGTTGATTTCATGAAGCAAAAAGCTTGAGCTAATAAGTCTCACTGAATCCAGCGTACAAAGTGAGCTGTGTACAATCTGCCTTAGGCTGCATTTTCTGTTTGGAACTGGGGTCCAGGAGGGCTCTGAACCTGACCTGTTCAGCAAAAAACAGGGTGCCCCTGCTTGGAGTCGTTGTGATTCCACACTCAAGCTACTACCCTGTGCCATCTAACTAACCCCATGGCACCTGAATTTTATGCTATTTTATTTTATTTTTTTTCCCTCACCCATGCTAGCCAGGTAGTAAGTTAAATATGTATGAAAACTTAATGTATATTAATGCTGCTGTTGAAAATATTTTAGGGCTTTATCCTGAGAAAGCGAAGAATTGACATTGAAAACCTAGATACACTAATGAAAACAAAAAACATCCCAGAGGCACACCAGGATGCTTTTAAAACTGGTTTTGCAGAAGGCTTTTTGAAAGCACAAGTATTCCTGCAAAAAACACTTGGTAAGTTGTTTTAGTTCATGTATCTTGTCTTTGCATTTGGAAAGTAGTTTATTTAAGCCCATTTTAAAAATATTTTTGTTTTCTTTTACAGATTCCTTAAGAAGATCACGTTTGCTTTCTTTCTTTCTCTTTGTTCTTTGTTTTTATCTTGCTATATATTCGTCGTTTTTACCTGGGAAAGGCTCCTTTTCTGATGCTGGTTAGTTATCTTTTTCCCCCACTTTTTCACTGGCGTTGTTTCTTCCATCAAATTTAGTGCAAGTTAAACGTGTTTTGACTTTGGTTGTTTTAGGGTAACATTTCAATGTACTAATGAAAGAGAAGTGTTATTTACTGCTTTTGGCTACAGCCTTTCAGACAATAGTGTGACAAAATGTTTACAGAGACAAAGTTATCTGTTAGTATAATTATTTTAATTCTTTCGGTGAAACAATTATATGCAACTGAGCAAAGAAGTCAGACTGTTTCTCTATTGTGTATTTGTCTTTGAATTTAGATGATGCATTATCTAGGTCAGCAATAGACAAAATGGTTTGATTTTTTTTTTGTAATCACAGCCTAGTTTATGGCAACTAGATACTTGCAGGGCCAAATTGTCATATTGAAAATCTGGTGGAAATAGCAAAATGATTAAAGGTTGAGCTAATGTAAATGGAGAATTTCAACTTCATGCTAAGCTGTCACATGGGTTTCAAGAAAGTTAGGGTATGTGCAGAGACACGGAGGGAGAACTGCCTTTGCGTACCTGCTTTTGGATGCAGGGCTTTCTGTACTACAGATTACTAAAAAGCATTTACATCACTGAATTGACTGCAAATATTTTAAAGATATTTTTTTTTAATTTCTTTTTTAATAAATCTTACTGGACACTCATAAATGAAAACATGCCCTTTTTAAAGGACATGTGTGACCTCAGTGGCTTAGTGATATTGATTCAAGTGCAAAGTTCAGTCTTGGAATGAAATGACTTCATGTGTAAATTTGTTGTTCATCATCTGCTGTTTGCTATTAGTACGCTTTCGAACATCGAGTATCTTTGATGCAGCAGTTGATCCAATCCAGCTGAAAAATGTCACCTTCGAACATGTAAAAGGGGTAAGTTCGAAAGTACAGTGTGCATGAGTTCTTGCTTAACTAACCACTGTGAGCCTGAGGAAAGTTTTGCTCTGTTCAAGAAATTTCTTTGTGTGACCACTCCAAGATCAAGGAGGGCTTTAATCACTCTTGTTCTATTTTATATCTTTGTGACATGTAATACCTTATAAAAGGTGTACTCTTGACTTGTTCAATCACATTTTTAAAGGCTAGAATAACAAAAGGAAGGCCATAACTGTCCATATTAATCAAATTTTTGCAGAAGTTAACTGTTGCAAGAAGATGGTAATGCTATTTGATCATTTCTCTCTTAGTACCATCTCTTTTGGATATCTGATATTAGGACATAAGATATGGAGATTCCCAGAAAGAATTGGGTGTGTCACTGCTTTATTTTTTCTGTTCAACTGTTTTTTGGCTGTCAGTGGCAAAGTGAGGACAAATGGAATTAATCTCTTTTTAACTCTTTGGACTAATATCCCAATGTAGAATTTTTGATTCTGTATTTGTCTTGTTGCTCAGATCTTGTCTTGAACTGCTTGGTTATTCCTTCAGGATTACTAACTTTTAATGTTGACTGATTATTCCTATGAATAGTTCCAGGAAATAGGTTGAATTAAACTCACGGACACTTGGTATCCACAGAAATTCTGTAATACGCTTTTATCTCCTCTTTCTGTTGTTTGTTTTTATCAATAGACAATCAGAGATTTAGACTTGTCTCAGTCTCTAATACAAAACTCACAAAAAAGTTGCAGTATTTTATAAATGCTTAGTTGTATTTTGTGGCATGTTTTTAATGTGTAGGTTGAAGAAGCTAAACAGGAATTGCAAGAAGTTGTGGAATTCCTGAAAAATCCACATAAATTTACTGTACTAGGAGGTAAACTTCCAAAAGGTAAGAATCATTGCTCAGCAGAAGTGAAAATCCTACGTAGCTGCAGCTATCTCTGTAGCTTTGTTCTATACTGAATGGCTAACTTACAGCCCAGCTTCTGAATATTTTTTTCCTTTAGTTAGGGAATCAAAAAAGTATATAACCAAAATGGGCCTAAATACTACTGTTGCATTTAGTTTGTATTTCAGAAAAATAGTGACACAATGTTAGATGTAGGTAGTGGATTTCCATGTTTGTTTAAAGTGAGGAACAAATGAATCTTCATGGAGTTGTGAAAGCTTCCTTAATAAAGCTACCCCTAAATGAGGTACTTAGGGGTGGGCGAGTGGAAGTCAAGGTAGTTACGTTGCACACTTCCTGTCTTACCTTCAGTTCCCCAGGTGTAAGAATTGGTCAGTGCTGCCTGCCCTCACAGAGAATTTGAGGCACCAGGGACACTAAGGTAGAAGAAGCAAAGGCGCCTGGATGTGTCTCACATTTGGTAGAAATTCAGTACTAACATTAGTGGTAATAAGCTATGACAGCACAAAGCAGCAGACTGTAGATTCCAGGCAAATGCCTTTCAAAAATCAGACCTGTGTTTATCATTGTTAGCAGCCTTCTTTACAAGGGTAAGAATTGATATTTCTTTGAAGTCTCCAGTAAACTTTTCAGACGTAATGAGCTACAAAAATTCTTCTACTTTGTCACTGAACATAACATAGCATTAAAAAAATATTTACTGATAAAGTTGTGCATAACTGGTGTTAATGCTTTTTTGAGTAGAACTTCATGTAGCCCAAAGATTTTTAGGTCTGTGGGTTTTTTCCCCCCTCCTTTAACTGTCTCTATAAGGATTTCTTTTTTTAAAGTTAATAGCTTCTTGTCACCAAAATTTGTCATTCCGTTGTGTCTTTTTTTCATCTGAGAAAGATATGTAATGTAAGTTTAGTCTCAAAGACTAGGTAACACAAGAGAACACAAAAATGTCAAAAACACCCCTGTAGTATGTGAGTGATTACGTTGACATTAGACAAAACTTGTCGTGCCTTCTTTAGTTATTAAACTAATACACAGTAGTCCTTTATCTTGAAAGACAGAGTTTTTATGTAACTGAACTCTTAAAAGGCCTTTATTTCTTCTGTATGGCTTTCAGCAGCTTTAGTGCTTGCTAACTGTTTTGGACAGTTCAGAAACAAATGTTTTCATATAAAAGGATGATTAAGCTTGATCATAGTAGAAGGCCAAGTGAATCTGAAATATGTAAACCTGGTAAGTCCATTTTTCCTGTTAGTGCTCTGCACTGTTTGAGGGCAGTTACTTGGAGTGATTATACTTGAAAAAAAAAATCCACTTTCAGAAATGGTTGGGAAAATGTTAGTTTGAAGAAGACACTATTAGGGATTCAGCTGCTAAACTCAACAGTAACTTGGTAGGATACTTCGGGCTTCTATTTTTATTTGGTAGTCTGACGAGTCTTTGTTGTTTCAACACGGATCAGAGTGTATCCAGACCTGTCACAGGAAGCTTCTTCAGACTGCAAATAATGGGTGGTATCTGGAATGGGATATTAATGGCCTTTTGAAGCCAAGTGTAAATTATTTCTTATAATGCATGGAAGAAACAGTACCTGTATACTAAGACTGTGTGGGTTTGGTGTTTTTGTTGTTGTTTGGCTTTTTGTTTGTCGTCTTTAGGTATTCTGTTAGTTGGACCACCTGGTACTGGTAAAACTCTTCTCGCACGGGCTGTAGCTGGCGAAGCTGATGTTCCATTTTATTATGCATCTGGATCCGAGTTTGATGAGATGTTTGTTGGTGTCGGGGCCAGTCGCATCCGAAGCCTATTCAGTAAGTTAAATATTTGTGGTTTTGAAGTCTTTTAAGATGCAAGATAAACTATTCAGTGTTGTTTACAAGATTTGATTAGGTACAATTCTGGTTACTGGAAAGTACATGTGTATGAGGCTAATAAATTAAACTTGAATTGTGTAGGTAAAGCTCAGTTCTGTGGGTATCAGTTAACTGTAGAATCTTGTTAGTTGTCAGGCAAAATTATAGCAAAAATTGTAACTGATGTTACAACGCTTGCAGGGAGAACAGAAGTAATTTAATTAAAAATGTAATGCCCTATGAACTAGATGTAATATTTAAAGTTGTAATTTACTTACCGTCACACATAAATTATTGTAAATTTGAATTCAAGTGTAAATTTAAGATAAAAAATAGTGCTAACCTTCTCAATTACTTCCCTTATATTTTTATATTGTCTTTTTACTTTCTATGAACTGGAGCTGTACAGGATCACAGTGTAACACTAAACTGAGATTTCCTTTCTCATGCCCACCCACAGGCACAGAATAAAGGGCATTATAATGAAACTAAACATTCAGATTGATAACTTTCACAGGAGAAGCTTTCTATTTTAAGTATGCAAATAAATATTATTCGGGGGGGAAGGGGGATCCAACTTCTCTCTTAAGTGAAAGATTGATAGTGTCAGGCATGTACAATCTAGAAAGTAGTTTGCATTTGTAGAAGAAATGTGACCTGCTTCACGTGGAAGGGATGCAAAAAGTAACTTGTTGTACCTCAATGTGCATTTCTTTGTTTACGAAAGTTTAGATGACTGACTTGTACTTTAGTATCAATGTTACAGATATGTCTAGCTGGGTGAAATGTGTTGCATCCCAGTATGTGTGCAGCAGTCGGTGGTCTTGAAGCTTATTGCATTTTTGTCTTGTCTTTTTAATACCTGTAAACTTGAGTGAGGGTCTTCACTGTTAAATATCAAGCAGGGTCTATTAAAGTAAGTAGTGTTTAGACCTATCACATTTTATATTATTTTCATTTAATAGGTCAATGTTCTCTACCCAAGCCTATGAAATAAAGTCCTGTAGGGAGTTGATACAAAATACAGTTAATTTCTTAATATATTTTAGTAGTAATTTCTCATAGCATGATGAGAATAAGCTGATGTGGAGATGAATAACGTTGCGTCTCTTTGTATTGCTTCATTTAAAAATCTATTTCAATTTTTTAGGCGAAAATTCAAACAGTTCTGGTGATGTCTGCTAGAACACTATATAACCCAAGAGTAATAGGAATAGCAGAATCCTAAATTACATGATACACTGTCCTTTTATGTGGTTGAAGTGCTGTTCTTCTTTTGTCAGGAGAAGCAAAAGCAAATGCACCATGCGTTATATTTATTGATGAGTTGGACTCTGTTGGCGGGAAGAGAATTGAATCTCCAATGCATCCCTATTCAAGACAGACCATTAATCAACTTCTTGCTGAAATGGATGGGTAAATATATGGATTCTGAGGTCATAGAAGGTGCTTGACTGTCTGGTATTTTGAATATTTGGGCGAACTTTTCTTCCTTGACAGCTTTGATGTTTTTTGTAATTTTTTTGTAATGCTTTTAAGGATATAAATTTAAGATGCTTTTATGACTGCTTTCTGGTACTGCCAATGGTAGCATTAATGGCCTTACTGTAAAGAATATAGAAGCTTCTGAGTTGTAGTACAAGAGCTGCAATTATTTTAAATAATTTCTCAGTTTTTTAGGCTGGCTATGTATCTAAAGGAAGAGGTTCAATTCTGAAATCAGGGCATGTTTTTAACTAGTTGCTGGGTTAAATGTCGCCATTCTTGGATCACATGTTATGTTTTGACAGGGTGTTTTTGACTGGCCAGTTGAGGTCATCCGTAATAAGAAATAGTTATTGACAAAAAAGGTGTAAATTCTTTCTTAAAAAAAAAAAACCCAAACCCTGACATTCTCAACCTTTTTCTCCATACAGATTTAAACCTAATGAAGGTGTTGTCATTATTGGGGCAACAAACTTCCCTGAAGCATTAGATAAGTGAGTATAATGCATTGATCATTTCTACAGAGCATGTATTAAAAAGAAACAAGCAAAAAAACCCCAACAAACCCAAGCCACAGAAACAACAACAAAGTTGCTTGTTATAATCTTCAAGTAATTACAGTTTTCTAGCTGGGGTTTTTCTCCTCTTAAAAAGGATGTGTATTGACCAGTTTTTGGTATTTGAAGGTTATTGAGTTACATATGGAGAAATAAGTAACATGCTTCTAAGCATCTAAAATTTCTGGAAGTTTTTCTACTTAAACTGACCAGCTGCATTCCTTGTTCACAATGCGAAATTTTCAAATGCAAAAAAACCTCAAAAATGGGTTGGTAATAAACTTCTTTCATCTGTCTTTTTACAGATAAGAAAAACATTCTTTGCACCTGTGTGCCAGACAGATCTGTGTAGATCTGTCTTTAGAAATATCAAAATGATTTTTGTTCCTTATATACCTTAGTAACAGTCTATGGCAGCAGTTTTAAGTCAATGTATTAAATTGTCTTTTCCCTTAGTGCTTTAATACGTCCTGGTCGCTTTGATATGCAAGTTACTGTTCCCAAGCCTGATGTAAGAGGTCGTACAGAAATTCTGAAGTGGTACCTAAATAAAATAAAGTATGATCCATGTAAGTACTCAATATCTTTTTATGTGACAGTTTCTATACTGGATCGACCTACTGTTGTGTTAGTCCTTTATTCCATCAGCAATTGTGGCTTTACCATGTGTCTCAGTAAAGAACACAAATTGCCTAGTACATAGTGTTACGACAGTCTAAGGCAGTGTTTCTTTCAGGTCCCAAACAGCCTTAAGAACTAGGCTTCATTTCCTCTAAAGCACGCACATTATTTTTAATAGAACATGATTCTTGCTTATAATTCAATCATTTCTTGATATTTCTTCATGATACAAGCTTTTTCAGGAGCTATATGGACCCTAATGACAAGTTTGTTTTTCCCCGCAGCTGTTGATCCGGAAATAATTGCACGAGGCACTGTAGGATTTTCTGGAGCAGAGCTTGAGAATCTTGTAAATCAAGCTGCCTTAAAGGCAGCTGTTGATGGAAAAGATATGGTAACCATGAAAGAACTAGAATTCTCCAAGGACAAAATTCTAATGGGTAGGATTTTATATAAAAGACATACATATGTGTTACAGCACACAGGGGTTTTCTTGTGTGATTAAGACTTCTACTTTGATACTGTTGTTTGGGTTTTTTTTGTTGGGGCGGAGTGGGTTTTTCTTTGAACAAATAAATCTGCTGGTAGGTTCTGAATAGAGCCTCTTGATACCAAAAAGTAGTATGTAAAATCTAGTATGGAATACATTCTTTAAGACGTGATACTTTTTTAATCAAAAATGCTGTGTATTGTACTTGAGCGTAGAGGAAGTCATAGGCTTGATTTCTTACTTTTCCCCTACTTATTCCTAAAGGAAAGGAGAGAATAAATGACAAGAAACATCAAACTTCTGTTTAACTAACTTGTTGTGTAATAACACAAAAATTAAACATCGGAGACATGTATGCTAAAAATCTGGTCTGTTCATACTTCAGAGAAGAAATGGAGTTTTCTCAGATACTCAGCCCGCATTTTAAATCTATTCCTTTAAGAGCAATTTGTATGTAGAGTATATTGAGGTCCATTTTATACATTAAAATCCTACTTGTAAACATTTTGCACATGGTGAATGTTAGTTAATTTTGCTTGCGTGCTGTTCCTCAGCTACTTTGTGCTCTGTTTGAGTATATGTAATATGTGGATTGTGATGGTCAACTGTATAAAAAAAAGTTTATTTAATACCTCTCTGTTTAAGGACCTGAACGTAGAAGTGTAGAAATTGATGAGAAAAACAAAACCATCACTGCTTACCATGAATCTGGACATGCTATCATTGCATATTATACTAAGGATGCAATGCCAATCAACAAGGCTACAATCATGACACGAGGAACAACGCTTGGACATGTGAGTATTTCTAGAATTTTATGATGGTTTAGTGATGTTGAGGAATTTGCCAACAATTCTCTTTGTCGGAATTATGTTAAGACATATTGTAATATGTTGAAATACTCGTTATGAGCAGTCTCTTGAAAAACTCACTGGTCGTCTGTGTGACAGAAAGCTTTCTTTCTTCCTTTTGAAATAAAATAATGTATGCTAGCACAATAGTTCACGTATACGGGGAAAGAAATGGTTGTTTGGTTTTGCTGCAGTTAAAATAGCACCCAACAGTGAATCTTTGAAGTCTAAAGGACTGGAAAGTAGAAGCACTGCTCAAGTGTACTTTTAACAGAAACATCCTTTATCAAGTTTTTCTTTGTCCTGTGTGACTTTAATCTGTTGCCTACCTTGTTTCTAGCACAGATATCTCTGTTTTTCTGTTCTGCCTTTAGGTGCCAAGCATTTGAACAGAAAAATGTTTCTATTACATCTGGTTCTGTTGAACTTTATCCAACTTAATGTGTTCAGTTAAAGAAAATTATTGGCCTGAATCTTCCAGGCAAGTTGATTTGTGCTCACTGCAAGTGCAGGGAATAAGAAGAAATGGATAGAATAGATTGTTCCATTTCTTCGGGTGGTAGGTTTAGGTTGCTTAATTTTACATGGTGCTCATGGCCTGTAGCAAGCTATTTCACCTGGTAGACTAAGCACCTCCAGTGTGTAGACTAGGAGGAAGCTCAGAACATTCAAATTGTTGCATAAAAGCTTTTATATCTGCTTTGGATATAAACAAGAATATTTTTTTCAGATTATTTCAGTATTTCTTCTGTCTATTGTTACCTGACCACAGTTCTGTATCTTACAGGTATCTTTGCTCCCAGAAAATGACAGATGGAGTGAAACTAGATCCCAGTTGCTTGCACAGATGGATGTCTGTATGGGAGGAAGAGTAGCAGAGGAGCTCATATTTGGAAGTGATCACATCACAACAGGTCAGCTGATTGGTAGTTAGAAGAATTTCTGATCAAAGCTTGAAGACTGGCATGTTTAACTTGGTTTCAATAATGTAATTTACATCTCTTTGCTATCTAGGTGCTTCCAGTGATTTCGACAATGCTACTAAAATTGCAAAACTGATGGTGACTAGATTTGGAATGAGCGAGAAGGTAGTATCATCAATCCTTAAATATTTATATGGTACAAAGATATGTTCTGTATGTAAATGCCTGTTCGGCGGTCAGTGATCACAGACACTGGCAAAAAAGAAACTAAACTTTATAACTGGCCCTGCTATAGAGAACTCAACTAGAAAATCAGTATATTTGTTTAAAAATCAACTTGGAAGAGCTTCACCTTAAAATTACCTTGGAAACTAGTCCTGTCTCCAGACAATGTTTGTAACACAACAAAACATTTTGGAATGGAGAGTAATCTTGGGGTTTGGGGGTGGGAGTGACAGCATTGAGTTTTCTAGATGTCTAAAGAAACTTCTTTAGTCATCTTTATTGCTCATCATGTGTTAGTAGTCGGGGGATTTTGTTTTGTGTTTTTTAAATAAGAAAATGCTTCATCAGGATCTGTACTGTGACCTCTTGAACTAGAACTTCGCAGTGACTACATAGTTGATGAATAGGCTTCTTGGTTTGCTTCTCTTGCAAGCACTTCAGCAAGCATTTGATGAAGCAATGGGTGATGAAGCTCTTACAGTGTTATTACTGCAACAGTGGCAAAAAGATTTTTTTGTTGTTGTTGTTTAGCTTGGTGTTATGACCTATGCTGATACGGGGAAAGTTAGCCCTGAAACTCAGTCTGCAATTGAACAGGAAGTAAGAACACTTCTACGGGTAAGATTCTCTCCCCCTCTGCTCTGATGCATTATTTTGAGATGAGTTGAGCATCAGCTTACTTGATTGTTCAGTTTGGTAATGCATACTGGTGAAAATACACCAGTGGAAGGAAGTATTCCCACGTGTGGCTGCAACTTTAAATCTCTGCATATGAGCACTTTTTGGTGGTTGTCATGCACAAGTAGTGAGAAACAAGTTGGTGGTGTTAGGTTCTTTAGTATATGCTTTTTAACACTTGCTCTTACATTTGGTCAGGACTTGTATTTTGCCTGTTCAATTAATAAGAAAAAAGTATGGCTTTAGTTGTTTTAGAACAGATGTGAATATTTTGTGTTATTCCTGCATTTCATAACTTGCAGCTAAAGCATTTTGTACAGAGTCACAGGAATGGCCATACCAGATCAGAGTTGCCTTTTCCAGTATCCTGTTCCTCACAGGGATCAGTATTGGATGCTTAGGGAAATTCGTAACATTTGATAATCACAGAACTTCCAGATCACTGCTCTGGTAATCTGGATTAGTTTGGTACAGGCAGGAGAATTATTTATATCATAACATTTAAACAACACTTCTGCTGTAGCTGTTTTTGATCTGACTTAGTCATGTAGGAATTATCTAGATAGAACTAGAAGTTAAAGTTGAAGCTGGCAGTGCTGTCAGTGTGTATCTACTTGCAGCAACTGGTGACTTGTTGGGTAGCTTTCAGCTTTTTAAAAGTACATAATAGTTTTTTATAAGCTTTTAAAAACTTTTATTCTATGAGGAACATTCCTTGAATGCTCGTAATGTAAAATCAAATATATTTCATTTAATCAGCAAATTTCCACACCTAGTAAGACTTTTCTAAGGCATGTGTAAAATTACTAAGGTTTGCCTTGGGATTTTATTTTTAGCCCTACTTCTGCAAAATGCAAAGGTGGCATTGTTGGTTTGGGGTTTTTTTGATTAATTATGCCAGCTAGATTTTACATCTTCATGAGGCAGGAGCTGTGCTACCTATGAAATGTAAGGCACAACTTCAAATGTTTGTTTGAAGCTGGCTTCACATGGAAACAATTTTTAAAGTGGAATCTTGCTGTTGTTTTTGTTCTAAAGTCTTAAAATAATCTTCCGCCTTTTTTTAATATTAGGACTCATATGAGCGAGCAAAGAACATCCTGAAGACTCATGCAAAAGAACACAAGAATTTAGCAGAAGCTTTATTGAAATATGAGACTCTGGATGCCAAAGAAATCCAAATTGTTTTAGAGGGAAAAAAACTGGAAGTAAGATGATAACTTCTGGGATACAGTAACTGGTAATTTGAAGAATGTACATCTAGCAATGCAGTAGTCTTACGCAGCATAGCCTTTTTTCCCTACCTGATGTGTGTATGGCATTAGTGACACTTTAATATTATTGTCTCTCGTGAGCTTCTGTTACTCATCTATTTGTTGTCTCATCAAAATAAGACACAAAATAAAGCAAGTTCCTCATTGACTGCTCCCTATATTCTTCTCACAAGAAGTTACTCAGAAGGATAAATCTCAGGGTTGAATTCGGTGTTTTGGTTCAGTGAAATGTGTTGAAGCTGAGAAGGAAAACATGCAGATGTACTGGTGTGCTTTGGCACAGCTTTCTGGGTCACGCTGCTACATGTGCATTTGAAGTGACACCCCACAATATGTGCTGTGGAATGTTTTATAGCTAGTGACAGATTGATTTGTAAAAGAGTAGTACGTAGTCTGACTAGTGCTTGCACTTTGAGGCTAGAGATCATTTTTAAAGAAGACTTCTCATTTAGAAATGCAATGAAACATCTCTGAAGGGGCTACACAGTGCATCTCTAAAGGGAGTTGTGGGAGCTCTAAGTTAGACAGTGATTGTGTTTTCAGTGCTCTTGGGGTTAAAATACACACCTGTATGGCTGGGAGAGAAATTTTCATGCAAAACCAACAGGCTAAACATGTCTAAGCCTCTTTGGACCATGTTTTGGGCAGAACCATGGCAGGGATAAGAGAAATACCTGTGACTTCTGATGTGCTGCTGACAAGATTCTTAGATTTTTTTATTACTGCAGTAGATGGATAACAGTGCTTTGACAGTGCTTTTACACTGCTGGAGATGCTACAGAACTATTTCTGCTAATACTATGTATGGGTGTTTTGATAATCCGACAGGTGATTTCTTCAAAGAAAGCAATATTGCTTGTTAAAGAGAAGTTCAGAAAACGTTTGAAGCATGTGTTGTTTCAAATAACATTCCCAGTTCTGTTCTACAGTACAAGTAGGGAAATAAAAAGTTTTCTTTCAACCCTTATGGAAACCTCTGGAAATTCTAAGATAATAAGAAAAAGTTTTTGAAAACAAAAGCAGTTTTCAGTCAAGTGGAAGTGAATTGCTAGCAATTATATGCCAGCATTCTTATGATCTAATGGAACTGATTTTTAGGAATAACACATCTCGATTATAGTATTTCTGCACAATTAATTGCAGACTCTTGAGACTATAAACTTCCTTTATTAGTGTGTTAATGCTAAAGGTTGGACACCTTGTTAAATTTTGAATACTTGGACATTAAAATAGTTGGGGTGGTGCCAATAAATGTGAATGGAAATTGGTAGCTGTACTTAAAACTAGAAGTAACATAGTATTTTAGAATTTTCTGAGTGTAATGCTTGATTATAACCTAGTTTTTTAGTAAGAGCACATGCATTTTTTTTCTTTCAAAACCAGCATAACTTTCTATTTGCCTATTTTTGTCAGCTTACTATAGTGACATCCCAGCGTGGTGTGGGAGGACTTCCAAATGTTATAAAACAGTATACCAAATGTCTAGGCTGACTAGTTACAGTTGTACATGTATTTTAGGAATATGCCAACAGAAACAGAAATATATTGCATATTTGGCATCTGTTTTTGGAGTAATAAAGATTAATTTTAATTATGCATATTGGTTTTCTTCTTACTGTAAATTGCTATAAAATGTAACACCAAGTTCTCTACTATGTAAATTGAGATGTATAAAACATTTAAACTTGTAAATAAATTTAAGAATGATGGCAAAATTTCATTCTCTATAATTAGATTTCTAGGGAATGTTCTCCTAGAAATTCAGACCTTTTGTCAATCGCTGCTTCAGTAGTGGGACTTGAATAGGAACTTTTCCAGGTAAATAATGTGAATCAGCACTTAGAAACAAAAGCAAAAAAGACTTTTCACTTTTGAAGTCACTTAATTTTTTTTTATTGAATGTTCTGGTTTGGGTTTCTGCCACCCAGCCTAATACAAAGCGAATGCAAACTTCAGTGGAAGGTGTGGCCTGCTTTTTCTGGCTGCTTCCTGTGTGATGACCCGAGTCAGCTGAAATGTCACAACAGTTTCCTGAGTGTTGATCACTTAAACTGGCTGTGAGAATAGAGCAGTCAGTGGTAGCTGTCTGCTGTCTTGATCTGCTCAGAAACCTTTCTGAGAAGCAAGCAGAGCTATTTTTGCTTCAAAAACATGGCCAAAGAACAGGGTGAGAGGGTGAGAGCACTCATGTTAAGTAAGCTGCTCGCTCCACTTTCCACAGAAGCAGATTTCCATTCTGAGTTTCCAAGAGCACGACTCCCATCCCTTCTGACTAGTATTCATGAAGATGCCTTCCTGGGGTGTTGGCCAATGTGAGTGCATCATCTGCTCCCTTTGGCAGCTTCATCAGTGCAGAAGTGGCTGTAACATTTGCCATAATGAAAGCACTAATGTGAGCACAAACATTTAATGGGAGAAGTGAGGACTCTGGTGGGTGGGGTAGGGTGTTTAGTGCCCTGCTCTGGAAATGTAATGCTGCTGGCTGTAGTACTGAGATTCAGCAGTGTACCATACAGGTTGTAGCAGCACTGAGTTCTGACTTCCACCTCAAGAGCAGATTTCTTCTAAGATTGATGCTACTTTTCAGTCTTTGACTGCTCTTTCAAGAACTCCATCTATGAACAAAGCTTGTTCGACTCCGGAGTGTTGCAAGACTAACTTTTTAATTAAACATTTACCCATGATTACCCAGAGCTTTCACAGTAGAATATTTCCTGGCCTTAGTGATGGAACAACACACCCAGATTTGGTTTGAGTATCTTTCCAGGTAGGAAGGTTCCACACAAAAACTGGAATGAGAAGGAATCATAACATTCTTTGAAGATAGACATTTGCAGGAAGGCTCAGGATTCCTTTTGCAAAGAATTTCATGTAAGAATTCTCAGGCTGTTGTAGGTGGTGGGGTGACTGGTAGTTTTGTCTTGATCTCCACAAAGCAAAAAAACCCATTGCTCTGAGGATAAAACCAGGTAGGGAAAGACGCATCAGCTGAAGTGCACTTCTGTTTTCTAGGCACATTAGGTACTCCTCCAAAACCCAGCATTGTGCTCGATTTCATTTTGCTTTTGCAAAGGGATAGATCATGTGTCTTACTGATGACTTGTTACTCTTTAGAGCATCTCTAAAGGTTTTATTTTCATCCATTGCTGTAGTATTTGAGCAATTAACATGAAGTAGTATCTGTATATTCACAGCTAAGTTTCAGGGAAACTCCAGGTGGTCCCTGGCACTTTTTTTTTTTTAAGTTTGAGCGGGCATGCACAGGATCAAAATGTTTTTGAGAAATTTTGGGGGTTTATTTTCATTTCCTTTTTTTTTTTTTTTGTGGTAACTTGGTTAATAATGGCTTTTGGACAGAAAGTTGCCAGTGTTTGATAAACATTTTTGTTGCATTCCAGATTTAGCCAATATTGAGTAACTGGTCACACTTGGTCAGTGATTTATCTTCAGCTTTGTTATGTAGCTTCCATAGTGACTCTTAACTGGAAATTAATTTAACACCTCTAGACTATGGTTCACTACTCTGAAAATTAGTATTGGTACTTTGTTTGTCCTGGAAGTTGTTAATTTCTGAGTGACCTGACTTCCAGTCCATTGTCCCCATAAACAGATATCATGAAGGAAACAGAAGGATCCTGTGCTGTTTACTGGGTCTCATGCAATGGGTCAGAAAGCCACACTAACCAGAGGCAGGCCCTTTCTCAGAGGAAATACGCCACAGCTGCAATTTGGACTGAATGGTTTAGTAACTCCTACGCCAGTTTTTCCAAAATTACAAGCATTAGTTACTATCATTGGATTTCTAACTTGTAGCTTGTTAAATGGGCAATGAATTATGAATTGACTTTTCATCCAGTGTCTTGTCCCTGCAGGTTAAAAGACCACCTCATGTATTCTTAGTTCTTATTCAGTGAAAGCTCCTCTGCTGTGTCAACACATCACAAGACGGGTTGTCAACTGATGAACACCATAGAAGTTACGAGTTTATAGTTTTAGGACTGACTGGCTTAAATCTGAGTTGCTTTTTCATTTTGTCCTGAATGCAGGTGTGATCCTTTCTAGTGAATCCTTGCCCTGCCATGCAATGGCATGGCATCTTCCATGGTGGTTACTCAGGAGGTCCACACAAGTTCTTCACTCACCTACAGCATATCCTTCCACAAAATGCAGCCAACAGAAGCTACACACAATCTTTTTAAAGCTACATGATGTTTAATCTTGGCAAGAAAACAGGGCACCAAGAAAAGGAGGATTTGAATACAAAATGTGAGACAGTTTGTCTTCCCTAAAGGTTTCTCGTGCTGCATTAGGAGCCTAAGCAGACTGTCTCCTGAAGCCTTACCAGTCACCCCAGGCAGAGGCAGTTCTGGCCTCTTGAAACCTTGCTGTAAAACCTCCAGGTTTGAACCTCTTGGGGGAAAACTGTCTTCAGGCTCAGTGCTGGGCTGAGTTACAGCATCAAGTGAGGCAAACAGGCAGGAAAAGCAAACCCCTGGGAGCTGCTCTTCCTTCCTGTGCACGTTGCCTGGCAAACCCGTAGTGGAGTGCATTAAGCTGGTGCAGTGGTCAGTGTTTATAGTAATTTTAATACATTCAGTACACAAGTCACAAAAAATAAATAAATTTAACAACATTAAGGTGTTACAGTCAAGCACGCACAAAAATGAGAAAAGCAAATACATTCTGTATCCTGTGCATTTTCATTTCTTCTTCTGTTATTTTTCTTGCTTGGCTTTTCTGAAGCTTTTTGTTCCCTGTTATGCTTATTTTTCTGTCCTTCATTTTCTTTATTTCTAATATTCCCTGAAATTCACTGTGTTTTAATCTACATACAATAAATACATAATATCTTATATTTAACTTAGTCACAAACAAGCTTTATCATTTATAGATACAAGCTCTATCTTTTTAGATTTGTTATTGTGGGGTGATCTGCCAAAGTTTCCAAAAAAGGTTAAAAACACCGGAATAAAAATAAGACCATGAAGAGCCCCAAACAAAATAACAAGGAACATGATCTTGAAAAATGTCCTAAAGATGTAGGTTTTTGCTGCAGCCAGGACAACTACTCCTAATATAGTAGAAACTGCACCTTGCAATACTGGGTAACCCAGCAGGGACAGAGCTTTGATTGCCCTTTCATTGGCTGATGACTCTTTACTTGTAACAAAGGCATAGGAAATATGAGCAGAAAAATCTACTGAAAACCCTATACAAATGACCAGGTTGATCATGGATATGGAATCTAGATTGACATTCCAAAATGTCATGAAACCAGCAACACCGACTATAACAGAAGCTATGGCAAAAGTCACCCACAAGCAGCACAGCGGGTTGGGAATAAGCAAAAGGGAGACGATGAGCATTGCCCCAGCAGCAGTAACAATGTTCTGAATGGTGTTCTGCACTATTACCAGGTACTGATCGTAGTAGATGAACGCTGGGTGGTACACCATTAATGGAATACTGCACTGCCCGGCTGTCTCTCTTAATTGATTGAGAAGATTCTTCTCATCAACAGCTGAGGTCACGTTCACCGTCTGGATAAAGAAACGTGAAGCTTCTATTTTATCCTGAGTCTTGTTAATGTCCCACTGAAAACTGGGGACGATTTGGAACAGTATAGGTAAGTTACTCATGAAGAGAGACTTATTGCTTATACTTATCAGACCACTGTTTGCAGATTCTGTGTATACTCTCAGCCATGACTTCGAGAGGTTCTTATCTACGTAGGAAATGTCCTCCAAATTCTGTGTGCAGTTCTCGATGACAAGACGAACAGTCTCATTCCAGTAATCCACACTTTCAGTAATGACAACCATGACCCTGGGTCCATATGCCGAGAAGTATTTGTCATCGTCATCATAGTATGGAACAACGTAAGAGTCATCACTCACCAGATTTCGAAGATCGATGCCTTCCCTGATCTGAGTACATCCATAAATACTGCCACCCAAATACGCTCCGTACAGCAACACCACAAGTAGCTTGACCCATTTATTTGTAAGAAAAGGACCGTAATACTTTCCAAAGAATATGCTCATTGGATGTTCACTTTCTGGCTGTGATGACTGACTGAAACAGTTGCCTATACAGCAAGTATTGTACAAGCAGGACTTCTCAGCCTGATCCTTATCTACTCCCACAGGCATACAAGTTAACCAGTGTCGGTTTCCTTGCTCCCTTTTATGATTTAATACAATAATTGCCCCAAAGAAGGTCATGGTATATATATAGCAGAAGACAAAAGCAGTGCCTGTATAGAGGCAAAATGATCTCACAGATGGAAAAGCGGTCCAGGTGCCAATGAAGAAGGCCAAAACATCTGTGACAGTGGTGATGGTCACAGAAAGCGCTGCTTCTGCGTAAGTCTCAGCCAGCAGAGATTTAACATCGGCGTTCTTCTTTTTTCTTGAACTTTCTTCCCAGGAAGCAATCATGATGAACATATCATCAACTCCAACTCCTGCAGGAGGAGAAAAAGAATGCTACGTTGTAAATGGCAGCTTCCACTAACACCCAACAAAAGTACAAAATCAATCACATTTAAGCCTGCAGGCAATTTTGAAAAAGAAAGTTACACTTTTAGTGTTGCTTTAGTGTTGATGCAAGATAAACAGATCCTGTGTGTAGCTGAATTTATTACATTTCAGAAACTTCTGGTGACCTGATGGGTTATTGATCCCTCAGCTTACTCTGCTGAAGGGCTGAGCACACCTAGTCCATCTCAGAACTGTCTTCTATCTGCTGTCCAGGTGTCCAGTGAGGTAGATTACTTAGATTTAAATACATCACTTATTCTGATGCTCAACTATCCTTCTTATTAGAAAAGACCATCGCTATCTCTAGAATCTCTTCACCACTGCAGTGAATTAGACCGGTAATTTCTTGCTCTGCCTTCAGTAGACAGGGAGAACAGCTGCTATCACACAGGAGAAGAGTAGTCCCAGTTCTCCAGTGGTTTGCTTTTTTATACTTTTTGCTTTCCACTTATTTTTTCTCCAGTTTACCTTTGAGCATTTATTAATGATTTTATAATTGTGTGTTCTGTGATGTATTATTCATTTGTCTTCACATTTATATCGATGTGCCTGCACAGAGTCCTGGGAAACCCTGTCAGGAAGACCAGGTCCTGAGCTAGAGTTTTTGCTAAGACATAAGCGAGCTGAAGTTTGAAAAGAGCTGATGTACTTCTGCTAACTCTTGAGATTTTAATCACAGACCTTTCAGTATTTTGCCAGTATTACTGTACCAAGGGCTCTTTTATCCCTGAGAATTAATCACACAAAAATGGGAAGCAAGTTTGTGTAAGCAGAGGAGCAAGCGTAGATGATATAGGTAAGCATAAAAGAATATATGAAATCACTATCTGCTGCCTGAACAGGCAATGCCAGCAGACATGAAAGGATGAAGTGAGCAGCAAGTCAAAAGGCAGTACTGGATGGCAGCAAGTCAGTCTGCTTCCAGAAAGCAAGCAGGCTTCAAAAGCAATTCATCTAATGTACTGGTAATTTGTTCGCTTTAATGCAAGAAAGACCAAAGTCTGCATGTTATTTATAAAGATTTGAAGAGGCTGGCTTAAGCCTTTTTCATGGTATATAAAAGGGAAATTCTGAAATTTAGAGCCTCTGCAATTGCTGAGCAAACAAAAGCAAATACAAAATGCATTTGAATTATGCAGGAAACAAAGAAACTACACATATCCTAAGGAGTACTTGCATTAGACATCTAGTATGACTAAGAGCTTCAAACAACATGATGAAAACATCACATGAATTTATCAGGTAGGAGACTAGGTATGGATTTTAGAAGCAGTAATTTATTTGCAGCAACATTACCTAATGGTATTTGGAATGTCCAGCACTGGCTGTCCAGCAGCCTGTGTAACTGTGATACAGTGACACTAAATTCCTTGCTTTTTTGGGAGGAGCTGGTTGCACAAATGGTGCATCACTTCAGCTGTATAGCTAAATGAGACTGTTTAGTACATAGTCACTATATTGCAGAGGAATTTTCACATCTTAACAAAACGAGATGGATGTTTTACTTGAAATTACAGGCAGTTCTGCTCATTGTTTAAGCCGTACTCAGGCCCAGTTTTACCTGACCAAAGACTACACTCCAAAAATGGGATGCAAAAACTTATAGTGACTTACCTCCCATGTTCACCTCATAATACAAATATTGGATTAAGTCAGTGCTAGCGTAGCATAGGCTGCACCTTGGACATGTGTTGAGATATCCCAAGGCTGACTAACAGCAGAGAAGCAGGGAACTCACTGTACTGCAAAAAGAGATGGTCAGGAGGTGGATGGTTTGGGGAAGACCTCTTCACCTGCTTAAATTGCTGACAAATTCAACAGTCCCACAGAACAGCACTAGCAACAAACTGGTTTTGGGGTAGAAAAACTTATCCCATGCTAAGGATGTATGTAAATGCTTGTAGTACACCTATAGTAAGCAGCAGGGAATGGTACAGAGGAATGTGGTGACAGAAACCTGTTGAGCTCACCTCAAGTATTAGCACTAGTTAAAAAAATGATTAATCAGCATGGCTAAATTAGCAGAGATGCTCAAACAGTGCCAGGAATGCTAACTGTATCACTCTCTCATTCATAGTTTTCACGCTGCAGCTGTGGAACTGGAACAGGCATCATTCTTTGGGAAAAGCTGCCCTTCCACCAGAGCCCAGCTCCAGTCTCAGTGTGGGCACGCTGAGCTGAGCGGCTCACCCGCCTGCAGGAGCTCAGAGGAGGCTGCACCTCCAAATGTCTCCTCCCCTGACTGCAGGAAGGAACTGCGTATTATCTGATGCTCACATGATAAAAGAGAAACACCATCAGGTTGTTTTAACTCCGCTTTAGCCTTTGTATCTGAATCCGACTCATTTTTTCCACTTACCTAGAATAAGAAATGGTGCGTTTGCTACAGTGACCACAAATGGCACTCCACAGAAGAGCATCAATCCAAAGCTGCTTAATACAGCTAAACCGGCAGAAAGCACTCCACAGCATGCAAGCCAGACATTATTTCTTATACAGTTCAGTCTGAAAACATTTTAAGGAATATCTTGGTTACATGTCACATAGTTCACCAAGGCGTTTAGCATGACAAGTGAATATTCTGCACAGATACTGAGAATATCCCGTTTGTGAAGAGAACTCTTGCTGAAAGGTGTTATTTGCTAGGGGAGCTCCCAGGTGTCAGCATTGGGCAAGATTAATTTATACAGGAGGGGCTAAATACATTATTGCTGCTGGCCAGTTATATACATTAAAGATGTATACTGATCTCTGCACCAGTAACAGGACAGCTAGCAAAACGAAGATACATAAGCTCTACCAGTGAGAGGCTAGATTTAGAGTGACCCAAACAATGATGAATTTATAGAAGCTCTTCCCTTTTACATGGGTTCTTGGTGTAGCATCAGTGTAGTACAGAAACATCTGCCAGGCAGTCAGTGCTCTGTAGAGCAGCTTTCTCAGCAGACAGAATGGCTACCAGCCATTTGCCACGACACCACTGAGGGCTGGCTCAAGGATTCCCATAAAATGCTCCCAGTGGGAGACTCTGCACAACTGAGGGGTAGAAAGTTGCCTCCTGCTTGATAAGTAATATTTTCCAGGCTGTAGACAATTTCTGAACTTTAATAGAACCTTTTGCTTCCAAGGCAAGAAGCATGTGTTGGTGGAACCGACCTTGATCTGTCTGCGCTCATGAACAACTGGATGTGAGACAGCTGATACCCAGAAACTGTACAGCCTAAAGGGCAGGATGCTCGATCCAAGTGCTAAACCAGAAAGTTCTACTCGGTGGGTGGGCTTACTTTCTAAAGCAGAGTACACAAATACTGCTGTACTGTTGTCAAATGTACAATGGTTCACCTTCCACCAGCACAAAGGAAGGGCAGGCTAAGTTCTCTGTGGAAAGCAGTTAAGGCTCAGACTCTACTAGGAAGCAGAATGCCTAAAGGTGTACCCACACTTGCAGTAACCTATGAAGGTAGTGCTCATGCATCTTCCTTACTGAACAGGTGGCAGAAAACAGGTGCAAACAGATCTTCACATGGTATACTTCCTCCTACATACCCTGCTTTCTTCCCTTTTTTAACTTATTTTTATGAAGAATTAGTATCTTGAGGGCAGGATGAGGATAGAATCTATGAATGAAGCAAGAAAGTAGGATAATAACCTTAGCAATAGCCCTACTCATTCCTTCCCTCTCCCCAGATGACAACTTTTCTGTCTGACTTTTACACATCTTTTCAGCGAATGTGTTCACCAGGCATGGCAAGTTGAGCTGCAAGTTTTATTCACCAAAAGTGCTTGTGCAGAACTCTGCCCCTGCCAGGCTGCCTAGATCACACTTCTGGCCCCTTCCAGCATAGGGTAAAGTAGAACCCTTTCTTAACGAAAAGCATTTAATTTGGCATAGTCTTTTTCAGAGCCAAAGCTACAGCACCCCAGACCTCTGAAGAGGATGAAGAGTAGGGGGCTGTTTCTTTTGTTTAACTAGTTCCAAAATCATCAGCTACAGGAAGGATTCTTACGAGGCCGGGACTACAGAAATGACTGATGGCTTCAGAGGACAGAAGAACGGACAGCAGCATTCCAGCTGCTCGTGTCTGAACTGAACAGCTCAGTTATTATCTGACACTTACAATGAACCCCATTGAAACAGCTGGGAAATAGCACAAGGAGGAAGGAATGGGCAAAGGAACACGCGCTGCCTGTGATTACTGAGGTCTGCAGCTCCAAGAATGATTCCACTTCACAAGAGCAGAAGCCAATTTAGGCAAGGTAAAGAAGAGGGGAGGGCACTCCTCACCGACCCGCAGCTTGGAAGAGGTTTTACCTTAGGCAGGAGACGATTGAGAAGGTTATTGTCAAGAAATACGTTATGGAGAAGAGCGGGATCACGCTCTTGGCATTTCCTTCGAACTCCTGCTGCCTGGACAGCGAGGTGAAGTAAGTCACCTGTTTTAAAACAAGGACAGGACAGATGAGGCACGTCTACTCTTTTGTTTGGTCTTTCACACCCCCAGGCAATGCCCCCATGCCTGTCCTGGCCCTCGCAACCCCAGCAGCACCGCTCGCTCCGAGCGGAGCCCGCGGACGGGCCGGGAGCGGGGCCGGGAGCTGCAGCCGCACCGACGGGCCGACCCCCCC
>VZRW01010369.1:321094-357157 GCA_013398125.1 Aegotheles bennettii
GGGCCCTGGGCGCCCCCGCCCCGGGAGCCCGGTCCCGCTGCCTGGAGCCCGGCTCCGCCGCCGCGCAGGCCCGGTCCCGCGGGGCGGGCTGCAGGTCCCGCTCTGCCAAACCCGGCCCTGCTCCCGCACTTCACCCGCTGGGCTCCATCGCCGCCTTCACCGTTTGCCCCAGACCTGCTGCCGGCGTTCCTTCATCCCTGAGGGTTGCTCTGTTGCCTGGGGCAACACCTCGGCGGGGGGTACCTCTTGCTCTCTCAGTTAGCAGGGTTACACACTGAGTAAGAGCTGAAGAAACAGAAGACTTTGAAACAAGGTTTCGTGATTGCAACAGATAAGCGGGAAGAGCCTCGGTGCCGTACAGCTCTGTGCGGTGAGAGTGGCAGAAAGCGGCTTCCCAAGTCCAACAAGCGCCCTGCAGCCTGCTGTTCTGGGCACTGGTGACAGCGATGCGAGTGCCCTCTGGCTGAGGAGGACATGGAGCTCAGCGGTGACACTTCTGGAGAAGCGTCCAGCCCCTTAGCTAGTACATCACAGACAGGCACTTCTTCCTCTCACCCTTCTCTGAAAGAAGAGCCCCCTCCTCTCCTGCCAGTACTCGTGGAGGAAACTTGTAGGTATTTCTTCTCTCATGCTGAGGAGACAGGCTTGCCACTTGATTTGTGTTTGGGCATAAAGCAGCCGGCTGGGCTCTGAGCAGCGTTACACATCTCCCACGGTGCCCAACACTTAGCACAGGTTGGATCCTGCTGATTCCCTGTTCCGTGCAGAGGTGTTCTGAGGAAAATACCTCAGTTCTGAATTTCCCTGTGGGAGACAGGCACTTAGAAGCTACTCCCTGTAGCTCCTAACTTGTCTAAATCAAAATTTTTCTAATGAAACTGGCACCAAACTGATGGCTTGTCCCATGTTCTGTTCTTAATTTCCTTGAATGGATTTATATCACGTTAGAGTTCTCCTCAGAAAAAAGGGGTAAGCTGTTTGTTGTAATGTGAACACTTCATGAATTCTTGTCAAAGAGTTACCCAGCTGGAAAAGATAGCCTCTCTTACGTGGAGATAACTCCAGAGAAAAAAGTAGAGCTGTGTCTGGGAATAAACAACAGAGGCACACCTATCCCCACAGCCAGACACCAAGAAAACTTCTGGGGTGACATTGCAGCAGACATGAAGAGACAGTGTCCAGTGAAATGCCTTCACTGTAAAAAACAGCGATAAGGGGTTACTGACTTAAAATTTTAAGCTCATCAAAGCAGAAAATAAAAATTGACCACTTGTCATAGCCAGTTTCTTCCTGGCTGCTCAGGAGCTGGAGAAAATCTCTGGCAATGATGAGGAGGTAGGAAATGGCCTGTTGGCAGGAGCTACCCAATCAGGTACATGGGGTACAGGTTGGTGCCTTTAGGTTAACTCTTTCTGAGGCTTGGAGGTCTGACATGGCATGGGAAGATGGCTTCCCCAACTAACAATTCAGAGTGGTCTTCAAACAGGAGGTACATGACAGTCTTCTCTCCAAGAAGCTGGATGCTTGTCCTTGTTCCGTGGCCTATTCATGCATTTCATATTAACTTCTAACAGGATAAAATCTGAAATACTCCTGGGGCAGGGCCAGGAACTGGACTACAAGGACTTCCAGCAAGTCAAGCTTTCATGTATTTTGGAGGAAGGCACCTCTCTCCTGACGGTTGCATTGTCTGGTTCCATTACTGGAAGTCTCAAGGTGAGGTTCTAGTGAACTACTGTTTGGACATATTGCCACATAGCTAAATATTCACAGTACCACATTTTTTGTGTTTCTTAATGCTAATGAAATGGTGACATGTCACGACGGAGGGAAGGACAGCCCACCACCATTAATGTAATCAGGGTGAAGGTGCTTTATTCTGGCACAGCGGCCACCTTACATACAGGGTCTGCGGTCATATTCGACATTTGATTGGTTCTAGAGCATCAGCAACATTCTTCCTACTGGCCAGGGTGTCAGAATATGTTACAAACAGTCTAACTCGCAACATTTTGTATCTTTCTGCAACCTTAAGCCTATGCCCTACTTTTTCAAGGGCAGCACAAACAACATGGCTTTCAGTCCTCTTTGTGACTCAGCATAAGGGCTGCCGTGCTTGGGTTGCTCTCAGGATGACCCTCCATTTTCAGCCATCCGTCAGTGACAAGCAAAGCAGGCATACACCTGGCACAATTAGAGGGATAGCTGGTGCCCCACATTTAGGTAGCTTGTACTTGCATCTTTGCAAGATCTATGGGGACCCAGAAATACAACCAACTAATTTCTAATATCCCAAATGGCCTCATCTCTGGATGGTGTCAGAATGTGCCTAACACAGGTATATTGTCTACTTCAGGCCCACATAAACCAGGCGAGAGTGGCTGTCAGAAAGCAACTGACAACCAAACAGGTGGGTCCTGTTCAGGTGGTGGAGTTGCCTCTCTGTTGCACAGCATCCACGGTCAGACTGTTTCCCTGCTCTCAAACTGAGGCGCCAGAAACTTTTCCCTTCAGCAGCAAGGCCCACCAACCAGCACTGGGGCATCTGTACCCTGCAAGAAGCAAGGAGAAAGAAGGAGAATTGAGCCCAGATCTCCCTGAGGCACAGCCCAAGTAGGCGCGCAGATGCAGACAAGGCTGTGGTGATGGCTTGAATGTCATGATGGCTCCAGGGCTGAACCGGCTCCTGGCTGAACAGCCGGCAGGGTAGGGAGACAAGTGCAGTTTCCAGGCTGTGGGACTTTCTGCACAGTGCTTTGCAATTAAGAAACACGTGCCTGGCTGGTGAGACTCCCCATCTCACAACCTTTTGTGTTTGAAATCTCTTTTCCAGTTTGCCTCCTTGGCCTTCATTTCCCTCTACTTAGAACAAGATCCTTCTCCTGCTCTAGCAGTGCCTCGCAGTGTGTTTTGCTCTCAAACTCCATGCAGAGTAGTTATTTCGAGGGGTAGGCTATAATGCAGTAATGCAGAGACAAACATGTTCATGTCTGTCTGTATCCTGGTATCTTCCAAATATCTACTGAGACAGGAAGTGATTTGAGCAGTTTTATAGAGCCACAGAGTAATTTGGGTTGGAAAGGCCCTTGGCACTCATCTCACCCGGGCCCCGCTCAGAGAAGGGCTGGTGTGGGTGTTAGGCCAGGTTGCCCAGGGCCAGCTGAGTTTGGAGTGCCTTCAAGGACAGGGACTCCAGAGCCTCTGGGCAACCTGTTCCAGTGTTTGATCACCTTCATTGTGATTTTTCCCTCCTCATAATTGGCAAGGTTTTGGTACCAAGGCTGCAGGGGTGGCCCCTGTGAGGAGAAGGTCACAGCCGGTTTGAGCCAGCTCCAACGGACCCACTGCAGGGCATGGCTGAGCCCGTCCTCAGGGGAGTCAGTGGCATCTCTGTGAAAGTAAGGTTGGTAAACACTGAGCACAAGGAGAAACAAGGCCAGAGCAGGAAGAGAAGCAGGAAAAAAGACCAGACTGGAGCAGGAAGGAGGGAAGAGAGAAGATCAGGCCTAGGCAGTGGCTGGAGCCAAGGGGCTGCTTGAGCAGGAGCTGAGAGGTGCAACATGGAAGAGGCTGCTGGTGGTGAGGAACCACATTAATGGAAATTCCCTGAAGGAGTAAACAGTTTTTACCCGTGACAACATCTCACTGGAATTTATCTCGATACAATTAGTGGCAGTTGGTATTTGTGCTTTCCCACCACATCTCAGAACAGTCCAACTCTGTCGTGTCTGCACCTTTCTGTCACATAGCTGAGGATGACAAGAGGATCCTCCCCACTCTTAGTCTTCTTCAGAGAGCATCTATCTCTCTTGACCTGGTATATTGTGTGCTCCAGGACCCAAGCATCATGGTGGCCCTTCACTGGTCTCACTCCAGTAAGCTGATATCTCTCTTGTACTGGGTAGCCCAACCTTGGCCGTGGTACTGCCCATGAGGTCTCATGTACTGCATTGAGAAGATCATAGAATCATAGAATGGTTTGGTTTGAAAAGGACCTTAAAGATCATCTAGTCGCAACCCCCCTGCCATGGGCAAGGACACCTTCCACTAGACCAGGTTGCTCCAAACCCTATCCAACCTGGCCTTGAACAGTTCCAGGAAGGGGACATCCACAGCTCCTCTGAGCAACCTGTTCCAGTGTCTCACCACCCTCACAGGAAAGAATTTATTCATAATATCCAATCTAAATCTCCCCTCTTTCAGTTTGAAACCATTCCCCCTTGTCCTATCACTCCATGCCCTTGCAAAAAGTCCCTCTCCAGCTTTCCTGTAGCCCCTTCAGGTGCTGGAAGGCTGCTCTAAGGTCTCCCCGGAGCCTTCTCTTCTCCAGGCTGAACAACTCCAACTCTCTCAGCCTGTCTTCACAGGAGAGGTGCTGCAGCCCTCTGATCACCCTTGTGGCCCTCCTATGGACTTGCTCCAACAGCTTCATGTCCTTCTTATGTTGGGGACTCCAGAACTGGACACAGCACTCTAGGTGGGGTCACACAAGAGCAGACCAGAGGGGGAGAATCACCTCCTTCAACCCGCTGGTCACGATGCTTTTTGTGCAGCCCAGGATACCATTTGCTTTCTGGGCTGCAAGCGCACATTTACAGCTCATGTTGATCTTGTCATCAACCAACACCCCCAAGTGCTTCTCCTCAGGGCTGTTCTCAATCCCTTCTCCACCCAGCCTGAATCTGTGGTTGGGATTGCCCTGACCCATGTGCAGAATCTTGCACTTGGCCTTATTGAACTTCGTGTAGTTTGCATGGACCCACCTGTCAAGCCTGTCAAAGTCCCTCTGGATGGCATCCCTTCCCTCCAGCATGTTTACTGCTCAACACACAGCTTTTTTCTGCAGCACAGCAGAAATTTCCACTTTCTGAATTCTGTTGGGGTAGAGCCCCGCTGATTCTACTGGGAGAAGGGAAGTGTAAATCAAAACCTTTATGACCTGTGTCATTTGGACCTTTCTTGCTGAAGAGAACTGTGGGTTTGTAAGGAAGACTATAGCCAGAAAGAGGGATAAACAGTCATTTGGTGGGTAGGTCTACTTCAAGAGTTGGTTGGTGGACACTTACCTAGCTGAGAGGTTTACAACCTTCAGCAATGAATCCAGAAGCTAAAGGTAGGTGGCTATAGTCCCCCAGGGGGATGAGGAGACAGAAGCCTCAGAAGGCTGAGCAACAACAAATGCAAAGATTAAGGGGTGGGAAGAAGTCCTACCTACCAGTAAACAAGGGGAAATGACAACTCTGGGTGGCACCGATCATGTCATGTTTTGCATACCTAGCTTCAGGCTGCAGGTGAGTACTTCTCTGTACCTGGAGTTAAAAAGGAGTGAACAGCAACCAGGTGAAGAGGTGCCAGCTTCTTCAATAACATCTTACTGGTTACAGCCCCTATCCGGGAAGGGCGAAGCATGGGTATGAGTCACTTTAGCTGAGTGGCTGCATAAGGAGAATGAAGAGCACTCCCTAGAGGGCAAGCACAAAGGAGCTTGGCTTTGCAGCCTAGAAGCTAGGGTGTTCATCTGGGAGGTGGAAATGATTGATTCTGGTTCCCAACCCCAATTCCCAATTGTTTTAACTGAAACAGTGACTGACTCAAATAGCAAAATAATTCAGGGTAGAAGGTCCAAACCTCCCTAGTGATTCCCTGGTGCCTAGAGAAGCATTGCAGAACAGATGACTTTGAACGTCATTATGGTGAACAATTTATTAGCTCTGGCTAATGGCTGAAAATGTGCGTCAGCATCTCCAGTGCCAACCAGAACAAAGCTAAATTAATGTCATCAGTGCTGTGTTTTGAAATGACCCACTCATGTCATTTGACATAGGTGTGCTCAGGGCCTGCTAAACCAGATTGAATTTGTAGGCGTCTCTAGTGTCTGTTTAGAACCTCATAAACCTGTCCAGAACATGTGGCTTACTTTTTCAGCCCACAGCACCTTTGGGTGCGAACGGGATGGCAACAACAGGAGCTCAGGGATCTTGTAAGTTGAAGACAGAGGAATCTTGTCAGCTCACCTCCCGGATTAGATGACTGCTGGGTGAGCATGTTTGATGGTTTTTTGTTTGTTTGTTTTTTCTTAAATTTATCTTTTAAGAACCTAACAGTCACTGAAATCCGAGGTAGCTCCTGAATTCTTTATTTGGGTACAGTCTGTGTTGTCTTCCTGTTGACGATGGTAGATGAACACATGCTTTGTAAGATGTTTCTATCAGAAAATAAAAATAATCTTTGTTGGAGTTTCATCATGGAGTGTAGAAAATAAAAGGGTCATTGCATGCAGGTGTCTACACCATGGAATGCCTTTTTTAGATAAGTCAGATTTGTTCTACTCCCATTACTAATGTGTTTTGGAGCCTTGCTTCAACTTTCCCCTTTTCACAGAACTCTGCTGACGAGCTTTAACTTTAGGTGTTAAAGGTGCTTGAGCAGGGGAGTTGAACCAGATGATTATCAGATGTCCCTTCCAACATGAACCATTCTGTGATTCTATGAAAACTTGCATTTCCCACATCTTTTGTTTACATGCCACTTAGTCATGTCAGCAGGGAAGCAAGAAAACAGGGAGGCAAGCCCACAGGTGACCAGAAGAGTCTTCAATAGTCTTTCTCCTGGGCTGTTGTTCACCTGTTTGTTCCTTGTGTTGGAGGTAGTGCTGTTAAGAATGACAAATAAATGGTGGGAGCGTGCCCTGAACTCTGTTGAATCTGAGGTGGATCTTAGTTTGCTTTGCTAGGAGCCTATAGCACATAATACAGCTTAGGAATTCTTTTATTAGTGGGAAGCTCTGTCACTTAGTTTGCCTGCTTCTTAGTCCCAGAGATATGTCTACAGTGGAGTGTTTGTCTATGTGTCTAGTTGTATGTTCACTGACTGCTTTTTTTAATGGTAAACATGAATCTGTGTGCTTGGTGTATCTGAGGTCCAGCAAGTGGATTATTTAGTTTCTTTTACTTCAGTTATCTCTCTCCTTGGTAATACGTATGTATATTTAAACAGAGTTTTATGGTTGTCTCACCGTTTGTGTAAGACCCTTATGATTAGCCGGAAGATGCAATTTCTGTGGAAGCTTGTTTGCTGTGTGTAATCCTGTAATAGCTTGCCAAGGCTGATACATGCTCTTAAACCGAGGAGTGTTAACAGACCCATGGGAACCAGGAAGAAAACCAGCTTTTCTTATAGAAACAGTTTTGAGTTAATTGAGCTGTTAGATGAGGCCTCAGTCTACATCTTGTAATTTATCAAATAGAGAACTTCTCTTGTGCTTATTACTGTTTTGATTTGTAATCAAAATTTATTTGTATGTAATTTATTTTTGCATTAAAATCTTAATTGTTCAATAATTTAATGCTGGGGAAAAGTATGAATTACCTGCTTTTGGATATTAAGGAAAATCTGTGAGGCACGCAGCTGCAGCAGCAGTCTGTTCTGTGGCTGAGCATCAGGTCATTGCTCACCTGTTTCATCAGGTGACTGAGTTGCAGGGAAGAGTTAAAAGGCTGCACAGTATTAGAGGAGCAGAAACAGAGATAGATAAGTGGTTTCAGAACTATGCTTCAGAACTATGCAGACAGCACAGAGAATGAGGTATCTTGGACTCTGGGGAGCTGGTGCTAACAAGTAATGATGCATGCTGGACTTGCTACTTTACAAACCAAGAAAACCTGCTTTATATTATCTCTGTTAGTGATAGCCTTGGCTGCAGTGATGATAATGTTGTGGAATCTGGGATCCTGCTGACCATGCTGAAGGTTAGTACTAAGACAAAGGTTTTAGATTTTAGAAGAGCAAACTTCAGCTCGCTCAGAGATCAGTTTGGAACGATTCAGTGGGAAGCTTCCATGGAGGATAAAGAAGCTAGTGAGTGCTGGGGGTTTTTAAGAACGCTCTTCTGGAAGCACAAAAACAGTTCCTCCCTTTAAAGGTAAGGGAAGTAGGCCGAGCAAGAGGCTTAACTGCAAGCTGCTGAGTCTGCTCAAAACCAAAAGAGTTTTGATAGATGACAAAGAGAATGAACACCCATTGAGAACTACAAGGACATTGCCAGGGTGTGCAGGTATGTAAACAACAAGCAGTAACAGAAGGAAAATATTGGCCCGATATTAAATAGGAGAGGTGAATTAGTCACCAACAATGCTGAAAAGGCAGAGGTTCTCAACACTTGCTTCACCTCTGTCTTTATCAGCACTGTTGGGCTGCAGGCCTTGGGAACAAAAATCTAGGTCGATGCAAACACAGACCCACTGTCAGTGAAGCAAGAGTTGTTATGTGAACTATTACTGGAACTTGACCCCTACAAATCAATGGGCCCTGACGTTATCTTCCCAAGGGTGTTAAAAGAGCTGTCTGGCATCATTGAAAGGCTGCTCTCCATAATCCTTGAGAAGTCACAGAGATTGGGGGATGTCCCAGAAGACTGGAAGAATGCTAACGTCACCTCCATCTACAAGAAGAACTTAAAGGAGGATCTAGGAAATTATAGGCCCATCAGCCTTACTTCAGTCCCTGGGAAAGTGGAATGAATCCTCCTGGGGACTATCACAAGTCAAATGATGTATGTGATTGGGAAAAGTCAGCATGGATTCAGCAAGGGCAAATCATGCTTGACAAATCTGATTGCCTTCTACAACAAAGTAGCCTGCTCAGTTGAAGTGGGGCAAGTGGTGGGCATTGTCTACTTCGATTTCTCCAATGCTTTCAATACCATTTCCCACAGCCTCCTAGAGAAACTGATGTGTTACAGTCTAGATAAGTGGTCTGTGAGGTGGGTGGGGAATTGGCTGACAGGTGCACCCAGAGGTACCAGGTGGTGGTAAATAGCTCCTTTTCAAACTGGCAACCTGTCACAAGTGGGGTTCCCCAGGGGTCGATACTGGGCCCAGTGCTGTTTAATATCTTCTTAAAAGTGATCAGGATGATGGGATCGAGTGTACCCTAATGAAGTTTGCTGATGATACCAGACTGAGTGGGGAGTGGACATTTTGGAAGGGACACCCTGCAGGAAGACCTGGATAAGCTGGAAAGATAGACTAACAAGAACCTTATGAAGTTCAACAAGGACAAGTGTAAGGTCTTGCACCTAGGAAGACATAATCCAGGAGTGCAGCACAGGCTGGGATCCGCCCAGCTGGAGAGCAGCTCTGTGGAAAGGGATCTTGGAGTCCTGGTGGACAACAAACTCTATATAAGTGAGCAGTGTGCTGCTGTGGCAAAAACAGCCAACGGGATACTGGGTTGCATCAACAAGCAGAGATAAAGAAGTCATTATCCCACTCTGCTCAGCACTTGTCAGGCCACAGTTGGAGTGGAGTTCACATACTATGTTCAGTTTTGGTCCCTGCTGTGCAAAAAACGTGTGGACAGGCTGGAGAGGGTCCAGAGAAGAGCCACAAAGGTGATCAAAGGACTGGGAAACCTGCTGTATGAAGAAAGGCTGAGATGTTCAGCCTTGACAAAAGAAGACTAAGGGGAGACCTTATCACCATGTTCCAGTATTTAAAGGGTGGCTACTAAGAAGGTGGGGACCTCCTTTTTTACAAGGAGTCACATGGAAAGGATGAGGGGTAATGCATGCATTTACACACTGAGAACAATCAGCCATTGGAATATTCTCCCCAGGGACATGGTGGATTCCCCAGCACTGGACACTTTTAAGATTCAGCTAGACAGGATTCTGGGCCATCTTGCCTAGATTGCGCTTTTGCTAAGAAAGGTTGGACCAGATGATCCTTGAGGTCCCTTCTGACCTGGTATTCTGTGATTCTATGAAAATGCTTGTTTGTATTTACTGTAAGGGCTACACATGGTTCAAGGCTAGTTGTACTCTTTTTAAAAAGTATACATATTTATGCACAGTTATGTTCTATTTTTTAAAAAAATAAAATCTTAAACACCTCAGTTTAACTGTTTATACCAGATGCTATGACTCAAAAGTAGAATTGTCAAGGAAACGTTTTGAAATATCTAGATGTCATGATTCAGAAATAAAGTTTGGGTTTTGAGAGGATGTGGTATTTTTTCCAAGAAGCTCCAAGAAGAGATTCTGAAGAGGAACCTGTAGTTTTGTTAGATAACCAGCTTGTTTCAGATCTCAAATTAAGTGTATGTTAAACAGAATTAATTGCACCCCTGCATATATAAAAAAGAGTATTTAGTAGGTGTAGGGAAATTATTCTTCTACTGCATTCATCAGTGAAAGTGGGTTTATCTAACTTTGACCATTGAGATTGACCTGCTTTTCCCAGTGCAGGCTTTTTGTCTGTTGTCTTTGAAGAAGAAAGCTAGATAGCTAGCACAGACTACATGCCTAACATTTAGGTAGCTCAGGTTAAATGAGAGGAACCCTATTCATAAGCCAGAAATGTGCCCTTACAGCAAAGAAGACCAATGGTATCCTGGGCTGTATTAGATGAAGTATTACTAGCAGGTCAAGAGAGGTGATCCTTTTCCTCTGCTCAGCACTGGTGAGGCCACACCTGGAGTGCTGTGTCCGGTTCTGGGCTTCCCAGTACAAGAGAGACATGAACATACTGGAGAGAGTCCAGCAAAGGCCCATGAAGATGATTAAGGGACTGGAGCATCTCTTAAAGAGTAGGAAGCTGAAAGAGCTGGGAATGTTCAGTCTGGAGAAGAGAAGGGTCAGCAGGAATCTTATCAATGCATATGAATACCTGAAGAGAAGTCGTGGATTCTCCCTCCTCAGAGATATTAAAAAGCCATCTATCTAGACATGGTCCTGGGAAAGGAGCTCTAGGTGTCCCTGCTTAAGCAAGAGGGTTGAACCAGAGGATCCCCAGAGGTTCTTTCCAACTTTCACCATTCTGTGATTCATTTTGCCAGTCTTGGAATAATGTCTTCAGTTTCAGTATCCTTAGTTCAGGACAGATGCTGGTCCTGCTCTTTCAAGGCTTGGGAGAACGTTAGATCTATAAGACAAAAGGTAAAAGTTTCCTAAGCTTGTTCCAGCTCAGCTTCTAGTGCTTAATATTCACATTTCCTATGACTATCACTATAAATAGCCCTTTTCATGTTGTTGGAGAAAATATATGTAATAGAACTGTTAATGTGACCTGGAGCAATAAAGTTCATTTGATGCAGAAATCCTGTGTCAATTTAAGGGCCATTTCTGTTCCAGAGTGACTAATTCTATTAATATAACCTATTAATATAACGTATTAATATAACCTTCAGAGGTTCAGAGTTTATGCAATAAATATATATAGCTTCCAGATTCCACTTCTAGGAAATTAAGAGGAATGTCTTCTCTTCTACCTGTTGTTCATCAGGAAAACAGTGGCTTTTGTCCATGTCCAAACTGTCAGCACTGGCATGGGAGCCTCACAGTTAGACTGAAAGGGGCAGGGCCTGGAGACTGTTTTGGGTTCTCAGTCAGCTCAAGCAAATGGCTTTGCATCCTTTACAGTGATACAGAAAGCTTGTTTGCACAGTCATAGGTTATTATTAAAGTTGTGTGAGTCAGCACAGGCAGTGTGTGGGGAAACCCACAGACCATGACTGAAATGCAAAGAGTAAATTGATTTTCGTTACCTTGCCAACTGGGGGATCCCTGAAGCATCACCCGGGCAGAAGCACACAGGCAGGGACGTGGGCACCATGGAGCTCAGTCCTTGTTAGAGGATCACTGAACCTGCTGTTTGCACCTGTTTTTCAGGGATTCGCACAGGCATAGTTTACTGCTGTGCTTCGACCTTTCCCACAGCAGGGCAGAAATCTCAAGCATGTTTGACAGGGTGCCTCTAAGTCTATCACAGGCCTGTGTTATCTGAACACAGGTGTTCTACTTGTCAAACACACAAGGGCAGACAATGATTAGAATGATATATGTATTTTTCTATACCCCAGTTGCAAGTCACATAAGTGTTTTCACAATCTTCCTTGGCAATCTTCTGTTATTTTCCCACAAAAGTGGAAAATAAAATCCAAGACGAATAATTTAGATACCTGAAACTGCTCTTCTTCTTCTTTCTGTTCCTCTTGACTAGCTCCACAGTGCAGAGCACTGGAAACTAATAAAAAGAATTGGGGGTTGTCACACACATTACTTTTTGTGGTGAGGCCCTTTTTCTCCCTATGGATTAGTATGGCTCCTGGCATAGCAGAGCCCTACTGTGTGTGACACCTACCTGGTGTCATCAATCCTATAACAACAACAGTGGTAATAAACAGGTACTGGAAAACTTCATATATATAGAATGGAAAAGGTAAGTACTGCTCCCTCATTCAATGACACATAAATATCCATTAATTATCATTATGTACAAAGCTAATTTTTGAGATTTGACTTATTAAGAAATTATTTGCCCAAGAGCCAGAGCCTTTCCTTACTAGGTTTTCACGACAATACAGAATGAGGTATTTGTGTTGCCACCTCCTAGCTGATCAGAGCACTGCTTTGGGGAAGAAAAAACTTCCAGTGATTTGCATAGTAATCCTTCTTGTGTCCTCACACAAGGAAGGAAACCCAGGAGTATTTTTGTCTTAATAGCTGCTGGGAACTAAAACCCTTTCAAATGACTTCATGTTTGTTTTCTCTCTGTGTTGTCTCTGAAATAAATGCAATCCTATAGAAACTTGATTCATGCATGTTTTCCCACCAGAAGACAGGGAAAACTTGATTGAAATAATGAACACTAGGCAAATGAAACTGTTTTCCTATACCTGAGACTTGACAGGGTGGGATTCTTGGTTTGAAAACCTGGGGAAATACACACGTATTTTATTTGTCCTTTTGAAATTATCAGATATAGATTTGGTCAGGAAAAAAAGAAAGAAAGCTTTGTTCAGGGGTAGTCACTGCAATGACATGGGGGACAAAGCAAATGTGCCTCCCATATGACTGATTTTCATTTTGAACTTTAAACTTTTAAATTTAGATGAAATGTGTAATAGACCTGAGGACAACCCAACTTCTTATAATTTGGTTATAAATAGGCCACCGATGTCAGTCATAGACTCAATCCATTATTGCTACATGTGCTTCCATTCTTAGTTGGTGTTGCTGTTACGGGCATTGCGCAGAAGGGTTGGGCAATCACTTTCCGTTTATGAATGTACTTCAGCTGTGACGAGACTAGTGCAAGTCATCAACACTCAGACAATACACTGATAAGTGTAAACCAGTGTTATGTTTTGAACCAATGATGTTAGCAACACTTTCTTAGTACTGCACTAGTGTTTGTGCTGTTCATACTGCGTTTGGGTCACTGGTATTCAGATTGGTTTAACTTGCATTGAGATTAATGGTCACAGTTGTGCAGGATTCAGTTTCAGGAGTCATATTCCTTCCAGTACCTAGCCAATACCTTGAAATATGTCTTAGCACTTACTGCTTTCACATGGCAGTAGTGGAAATGTAATGGAGATTCCACAGTGCATTCCTAGTTCACCTGATGAACCCACATTCTGCTCTGCCAGGGAATGCTAAGGGTGCCAGCACTGACAAGAGTGCTCTTTATACATGTGTGTTATACAAGGATTCTCAGGTCAGCTTCAGACAAGCAATCTTATGCATCAGCCTAGCAATGACATCAGGGAAGCGGGTTAATTTAGTTGAAGAAATCATTAGGTAACTCCCTGTCCTGGTTTTGCTGGGACGGAATTCTAAAATAATTTTTCTGTTCAGAGAAATTGTAGTTTTGAGAGACTGCAGAGTCCAGTTCTGTGAGAACAAAAGAGATGAGATGCTCTGGTGTGAGGTTTCCATAGTGACCAAGGTCGGGGGTAGTTTTGAGCCATGCAGATGCAGTGGGCCAGGAATGACAAAGCCTGGAGCAGCTGACCCAAGCTGGCCAACCAAGGTATTCAATACCATAAATGCCGCCCTCACTATAAATTGAGAACTTGTGACGTTTTTGGGGGGGGCTTCTAACGAGACGGTCCTGTCCGTCTCGTTCCCTACCTGAGGCTGCTCCTCTGCTTGATGTGACCACTGCATTCTCGCTGGAGCTGTCGTGCTCGCAGTGCTGGCACTCAGCCCTCACTGCTAGAAGCACACGGCTAGGGACTGCTGTCTGGAGCTGAGTATAACTTTGTATCTTGTATTAGCATTGGGGATAATATTAGTTCATTACTATTATTCTGTTAAATCTGTTTTCATTTCAACCCATGGGTCTCCTTTACTTTTCCCGGTTCCCCCTCCCAGCTGGGATTTGATGATAGAGCAGCTGTTGAAATCATGATACTCCCAATAACATCAGAATTCAGAAGAAGTGAGTGACCAAGGTTTACAGCTCAAATAGAAAGCAGTATTTGAGCTTTTCAGAACAGGTTAGAAATCTGTTCAGTGGCAGAATAAACTGTTTCTTCTCAGCACAGTGATTTTTTGCTGTCTTTCTGGAGGGAGTTGGGTCTCACAACCAGGGGAAACGTTAACCATATATGAACTCTCCTGGCTCATCCAACACTGTGTTTCCATTACAAAGTCAGAAGAGTTGGGGTGAAAACAGATGAGGGGGAGTTAAAAAGGCATCTAGCAGAGATGATCCCTTCAGAGGTTACTTCTGGTTATTCTACTGTTCGTTTTGTTTTTAAGAAGATGACAGTTTTTAGAAAGAAAGCTCAATATTGCATTTAATGTCCTGGTGGACTGAGAAATATTTTGTGCCTATTTGTCTTTTGACGAGACTTTTTGTGCTTGCGTATTTAAATGCTCCTGCTCAGTAGAAGAATGCAGCTGTGGAATCAAATGTGAAACTCAGGTTTCAAATTTATAGAGAGTTTGTGCTTAGTTTTCACAAATGGTTCCTGCAACAAATAGATGGGACTTTATTTGTTAGTTCAGATTTGTTGATATCAAGACCAAACCACGTTGAATTGTTACTTTAAAAATAGATTCCTTTAAATCACATTCTTAAGATCATAAAATTTTTATGGGCGATTTCATGGCAAGGTATCTCCAATTTGTTGTTTTAATAACTGTAAGAAGTTAGATAAGACAGAGATTTGACTCTTGTCCTGATGTAAAAACTGATTTCATCAAGAATTTACTACTCGTGGGAAGTAGTTTTGGACTTTAGTCGGGGCCACTGACTAATCACATGATTCAGTTCCTTTTTGTCCTGTGAAAGGCGTTAACATTTTTGCCACATTTGGCATGAATATTTGGATAAGGAACATCATCAAACCCTATATAAATGACTTCCACAAACTCAGCCTATTAGTACAGTCTACTGGGCTGATATAAGGTAAGAGTTATGTAGCTCACTGGATAAATCTGCAGATGCCAAAGATATATTTTCTGTTGTAATCTGAAGGTCCTTATTTTTCTGTTATATGCTATTTAAGTGCTACCTTAGGAACAATGCTTAAAAGTACCATTGTGATAAGAGTATCTCTGTTGGGCTTTGCAGCTTTAGGTTAGCAATGAAATTAAAATATGAACTAGAAAAAAACATAGAAATCATAGACAATTTTGAAAAAAATCCAAACCATTTTTGTAGCATTTTAGAATTTGCATTATTGGCAAAATAGACTTTACTCCTAGAAAGCCAGATTCTGGTCTCCTTATCTTTGCTAGGTGGCCTTTTAACTTCCTCTGTTTTAGTTAATGGAACCATGAAGTAAATTTTTCAAAGTGTGAATCTGAGCAGTTATTTTTAATTTTGCATTTTAAAGCAAACCTCCAGGAAATGGTAGCTGTGGGGCTGAAAACAAGCCTCATCTCTGTTTCACTGCTGTCAGTCAATAGCTGAGAAGGGCTTTTTGGGACCTCCTGTGGTATCATTGAGATGAGAATCCGTCACCACTGCCAAGAATCCCCAAAAATGCCTTTCAACATGAATCCTTTCCTCTTTGTGGGTTGAAGCAAGTCCAGGAGGACTCAAGTGGGCATCCTAGTGAGTTCTAATTAATTGAACCAAACTGATTTTTGTCTCTCAAGTTCTCTTCCCAGAATTAAGAGGAAATAACCAGCTTTAAATTCTATACGGAGGTATTTAATTTAACCCCAAACAGTTCTTTATTTTTGCTATCTAATTTGTTGAAAAAAATTCACATTTTATTTTGATTTGCTTCACAACAAGAGTTACTTTCCCTGTGAAGCTGCAAATGAGCTGAAAGGTCAGTTATTCATATAGCTGTAGTGGGGCTACCTGGAGACCGTGCATTGTCAGGAAGACAGAGATCTTGTAGCTGTTGGTGGCTTTGAGCGTGGTCTGTGGGGATTAACCTCTGACTACAGAGGAAGCTGATTTAGACAAAACCTAGGCAGCCTTAGGATTCAGCAAAGCAGAGCTCTGAATAAGGTTTTTCTTTCCAGGCACTTTTCCAGCACGTGGAAGGTGCATCTTTTGTTCCTTCATCTACTTGATTGTTGCTTGTTCACGTGGTCTGATTTTAACTGGTAATTTGAAGAGTCTGTTTCAGAGATCTGTGTTATGAGTGGGATAGAGGTGATAGAGCTGAAAGTGTGCCCTGGTCAATGTACAATTCACTTCTGTATGCAAGAAGTGAAGCAGGACTGATTTAGGGAGAGGCTCAGGAGCAGATCAGCTGGTGGCAGGAGTCTGGAAAATTAGTCAGGGATTTTCCCCTAAAAGTAGAGACAAGAAGAAAAATACTATGCAGCTGTGGTCACCTGTGGGGAGTGTAAGTTCTTATCACAACCAAAAATAGATAATTCAAGATTAATCAAGCTTTGAACAAGAATGTGTGTTTGTGGGAAGTTTACCTTTTCACCTAATATTTATTTAATGATAAATGCATAGTTGTTTGAGCTGGCTGACACTTATACCTGTATTGTGCAGGCCAGGAGATGGACATCGAGACTGGAGATGAAATTGCTATTGTTGGAATAGGTTGCAACTTTCCTGGAGGTAAGTTTTAGGTAAAACCAAAGCAGGCTGCTGAGTGAACATTGAAAAGCACACTCATTAATGTTGTGGTGGAGGAAAAGAGAATTTGTTGCTTTGCTACTTGTAGGATCTTTTGAAAAGGTCATGCTGTGGTGGAAACTAATTGGCTCAAACTCGTTCACAGACACACATGAAACCCATACAAGTGAACTGGGTGGGTCTGGGATGATTTGAGCTTTCTGCTTGTGCACTGGCTGGATGGTTGTGCATTGTTGCAGGGCTAAGCATCCCTAGGGACAGGACAGATCAAGGGCTTGTCAATATCACCAGCTCTGCCCGTAATGTAAATCGGTTGGGTCTTACTAAAAGAAAGCTTCCTGCTTTATTACCATATTCGCTTTGAAAGGTCTGTTCTGAAGAAAGCAGAGCTAAATAAATACAGCTCTGTCTCTAGTCAGAGTCTGCCTTATACAAATACACAGCATACTGCCTCTTGCACAAGAGGAAAGCTGATTTCAGCAAAGAACTGATATTGCCTACAGTAATAAAAGACAGCAGCCTCTATTACAGTAGTTTCATATTTACAATCTTAGTTACAATTAGGGCCTATGAAAGTGACAGTTGACTTTATATTCTGAGATTAGACTGAGACTGAGTTGAGTGGAAATGTTTAGATACCTGTGAGAGATTTCTAGGTCCTGGCTGCTGCTGTCAAACTGTCCATACTCTTTACATTAGGTAGAAACAGATTTGAAAAATCCAGAAATAATCCAGGGAGTGGAATACAGTTCTGTCCTTGCAAGTTGGTGTTCAGCCCTAAAGGTGACCATGCTAGTCTCTCCCTTTCCTTTTTTCTTTCTTGCCTTCACCACATGTCAGTTTCCTGGCTTCACTTTGTCCAAGATTCAACAGGTGTATATGGTACAGTGATAAGTATGTGGCTCATAGCTAACTGTGAGCAAACGAGTGGTTCTGAATGTAGTAAAGTGCTAGTAAATATGTAGCAGCAGTCTTTTGCCCAAGTGTTAAATACTAATTTGGTGCAAGCCATTTGTTGGTTCAGACGTGCCAGTAAAGGGACACTCTTAAAAAATGTTAATTAACATTCTTAATTACTTCACCATGCAGTAAGTGAACACATGTCCTGATCTTGCACTATGCATGCTCAGAACTTGTTTCTGAACTTGCCTCAAAGGAAGTGTCAAGTGATGGGAGCTGTTGAAGTACCTCATGTCTGGCTAGTGTCTGTCTATGATGGTGGACTAGCCATGGGAGGGCTGAGGGGAGAATGCTGCCCTGTGATCACTGTTACTGACTGCTGGCACAGTCCCCAGTCCAGTGCTGGCCCACGTCAGTTAGGACTCTCTTGGTCAGTGCTTGGGCGTGCCACAGGTTAGCACCTGCAAGGGGCTGTTTCCAGAGTGTGAATGCAGCTGTTACACATTGGGGGAAGTGGAAGCTGGGAGGAGGGGAAATGTGGGCCACTTATGGATGCCATGTTAGTTGGTTTCAGGGCTAAGAAGAGGGCCTAGACATATCCTCAGTGCCTGGAGTAGGAGTTCTGGATCTCAACCAGTAAAGACAGGGATCCTCACAATCCAGTAGTGAGGTATTGAGCTCTGTCCATGTTGAATATACACAAGCTTTTCTGTTTTAGATACCCTTCTAGTTCTAGGGACAAAGGAGCCTCTGTCATATTCCTGGTAATTGTAAGCTCAGCCTATCTTTAAAGAAGTAATGTCCAGAGATGACCTTTTGCTGCCAGTGTAGCTGCCTGAGGAGTGGTGCTGTACAGATGCAGAAAGACCTACAGAATGGCCGTGTGGTCACTAAGGACACGAGGCATGTATACAGGAGATGCAGTGACACGGGAGGGAAATGGGGACTGCAGAAGGTTAAGGATTTTGTGGGGTTCCCTTGCTTTTAGACAAGCAGTGAAGGGATTAGTCATGCTTTTCCATTTTCCGCTCACCAAAGAATGATCATTTCTTTCTCTGGTGATTCTGCTTGGGCAACCTAGATTTATATGTGGGAGTTCCTTGTAACTGAGTGTGCTTTTCTGCGTCTGCATGGGGAGGATGGGCACATAATTTAATCTACTTTAAAATCTTTGTTCAACAGGTGATGGAATTGACAATTTCTGGAAAGTCCTGGAGGAAGGCAAAAACTGCACAGTAGAAATCCCGCCCGAGAGATTTAATGTCAAAGAGTGGTATGATCCAGATGATAACAAGCCAGGAAAAATATGTACAACGCGAGCTGCTCTTCTCAATGAGTGAGTCTGTCACTATGCACTGCCACAGAGTTTTTTTTGTCCAGCCTTTCAGAGGGTGCAAGGCACAGGGAGAGCTTATAAATGGGACCTAGGAACTGCCTTTCTTTTACCTCACATGATGAACGTGAAGTTGTCAGAGTGCAGGAGTTGCTGGGGTGTGACATCCATGGGCAAATGTAGTTTCAAGCCCTTAGGTGTAGGGCTGGGAACACGTATAATCAAACATGTATGTACATACCCACCATGTGCTGAGATGTCACCTGTCATGTGATGGGGGTGTCTGCAGTTTGGGTATACAGAAGTACACGTATTATGCATGAGGGGGTAAGTATTGGATCTGAGGTATGGGCTCCAGCCTGCCAAATAATTTGTACTCTCTGTAGTACTATGGACTGTGGAGGAAGGTGGCAGAGTATGGACTCTGATCGCTAACAACTCCCTGGTAGGTCTCCTCCAGTTTCAGCCTGGAGGTTAGCCAGCTTTGCTGGACCTCAGGACCTAATCTTGTGCTTGTGGGGACAAGTAGCTCTAATTCATGTGCAGGTGTAACCACTTACAGACAAAGTAAGGAAGTCTGGTTTTGCTAGATAGTCAAGAAGGAGATCTTATGTTTAATTTGAGTGTTATGCTTGCTTCTAAACCTGAACTATTCATCATTTCATAATAATCTTGCTTTTCTCTGGGTTCATACTATCAAGGAGACTTTTTCTTTATTCTGAGTCACTCCTCCATAATACTGAGGGATTATTGATGTGGATTGAGAACTGGCTGGATGGCAGAGCTCAGAGGGTTGTGATCAGTGATGTGGAGTCCAGTTGGAGGCCTGTAGCTAGTGGTGTTCCCCAGGGGTCAATACTGAGTCCTGTCCTGCTCAACATATTCATCAATGACATGGATGAAGGGACAGTGTACCCTCAGCAAGTTTGCTGATGATACCAAACTGGGAGGAGTGGCTGACACAGCAGAAGGCTGTGCTGCCATCAGTGTGACCCGAAGAGGCTGGAGTGTTGGGTGGAGAGGAACTGCATGAATTTCAACATGGGCAAGTGTAGAGTCCTGCACCTGGGGAGGAATAACCCCAGGCACCAGTACAGGTTAGGGGTTGACCTGCTGGAAAGCAGCTTTGGGGAGAGGGACCTGGGAGTCCTAGTGGACAACAAATTAACCACAAGTGGTCAAGAAGGCCCACTGGTGGGCCTGGGTATCCTGGGGTGCGTTAAGAAGAGTGTGGCCAGCAGATTGAGGGAGGTTCTCTTCCCCCTCTACTCTGCCCTGGTGAGGCCACATCTGCAGTACTGTGTTCAGTTCTGGGCTCTCCAGTTCAAGAAAGATGAAGAACTACTGGAGAGAGTCCAGTGGAGAGCTACAAAGATGATGAGGGACTGGAGCATCTCTCTTATGAGGAAAGGCTGAGAAACCTTGGTCTGTTTAGCCTGGAGAAGAGAAGACTGAGAGGGGGTCTTATTAATGCTTATAAATATCTAAAGGGCAGGTGTCAGGAGGTTGGGGCCAGACTCTTCTCAGTGATGCCTGGTGACAAGACAAGGAGCAATGGACATAAACTGGAACACAGGAAGTTCCATCTAAACATGTGAAAAAACTTTTTTACCTTGAGGGTGACAGAGCACTGGAATAGGCTGCCCAGAGAGGCTGTGGAGTCTCCTTCTCTGGAGACATTCAAAACCTGTCTGGATGTGATCCTGTGCCACCTGCTCTGGGTGAACCTGCTTTTGCAGAGGGGTTTGACTAGATGATCTCCAGAGGTGCCTTCTAACCCCTGCCATTCTGTGTTTCTGTGATTCTGTGATTATGTATGTACAAGTATTAGGTAAATATACTAGTGTAAAGAGAAATCCTGGAGGAGCAACCTACAGTGTGCATCCCTTAACTTGTGTCCTCATGTCTCATGTCAAATTATCAGATATATGGGTACAACTGTATGTGAGCTATGACTAATGCAAAGAATAGCAAATTACAGTAAGATCAACATAAGCATCTTTTGTTTTAAATCCACATTCACCTTAAATCCTCATGCTGTAGACCTTCATTTGAATGAGAAGTTCACGTGCACAGAAGCAATCTTATTGGCTCCTGAGGGTGGTACTTAGGAGGTCTGAATTGTAGGACCCAGAATTACTTCAGTGATTAGTTCCATGTGAGATATTGAATTCTTCACTGAAATCAAGAAATTATATGAGGCCACGCAAATCTGACCTTGGGATACAAGATTAAGCCTGGACTTGGGCTTTTGTAAGTGTGGTCTATTCTGAAGATTATTTTCAAGGTAAACACACACACATACCTACATAAACGATTTTGAATTTATTATTAGAGAAGTATGGGCATCTCTTGGAAGTATCTGAGCTGATCCTCTACCTAATGGTTTTAAGTTGTAAAGCCATTGTCCCATATTGCCTTAAAATAATTTACCAAGCAATATTGTTTAAAACTTGTTGACTAAGACCACACTACAGCAGAGGGAGTCTCATAGTCTGAGGAGTCCTGTTGATACTAGTGGCATAACCATGTGAATAAAAATTTCTAGGAGTGGACTCATAACTCTGAAATGTAGAATTGTTGACAAAAATACATATGTTTTGGTGAGACAAAATATCCTTGGCCTATAAACATTTTCTTCCGAATTTCATAAATGGGAACTGCTTTGTTATTCATGAAATTGAAAAAAATGTGTATTTTCAGTCTAGAAGTAAACACATGTATTTATATTGTACCATTTTCTGGTCTGTGTATTTCAGATTTAATTCATTTGACAACCACCTGTTTGGGATTAATAATATGGAAGCTGAACGCATGGATCCGCAACAAAAGTTATTGATAGAATGCACATACAAAGCCCTGGAGGATGCAGGAGTCCCTGTAGAATCTGTCAGTGGCACCAAAACAGGTGTTTTTATTGGTAAGATGAAAATTTCATGGTGAAAAAATGTCCACTTGAACCTCACAAAGATTGGAGCATTCCTTCATAAAGTTTACATCTGTATCTATCACTGGAGAACTTAAGGCTACTGTGCTACCGCACTACTGGTTATTTTTGGCAAATGATTACTAGGCTACTCTAGAATTTCATCTGCCTGTTTTAGGTGCTTCTCTTAATGCCTTCAGGCACTGAAGTTGAAGCAGGAAACAGTTAAACTGTCTACCCAACCCAGTCCTTCCCAGGAATGATACTCTCAAGCCAGGCCTACAATTTTTTTCCTGAATTGGAGGGTGCTGTTGAATCTCAAGAGACAAGAGGCTGTGCAGAGGGATCTAGATAGATTGGAGCATTGTGCAATCCTCAATGGCATGAAATGTAACAAGAACAAATGCCAAATTCTGTACCTGGAACAGAATAACACTCAGTATGAATTGGGAGAGAAGTGGCTGGAGAGCAGCTCTGCTGGAAGGGATCTAGTGCATTAAATACAGTATAACCAGCCAGGCAAAAGAGGTGATTGTGCTGCTGTATTTAGCACTGGTGCAGCCCCATCTTGAGTATTCTGTGCAGTTCTGGACCCCACAATTTAAAAAGGAGGCATCCAGAAGAGGGCAACAGAGCTGATGAAAGGGCTGGAAGGCATGTCCTATGGGGAGTGGCTAAGGGCTCCGTCTGTCTAGGCTGGAGAAAAGGAAACTGAGGGGTGAACTCTGCTCTGTACAGCTTCCTGAGAAGGGGAAGCAGAGAGGGAGGTTCTCTGGTATCCTGTGACAGGACGTGTGGGAATGGTTCAGAGCTGCTTTCTCTTTACAGACAGAGTGGTTGAATGCTGGAATAGGCTCCGTAGAGAGGAGGTTGATGTCCCAAGCCTGTGAGTGTGTAAGAGGGATTTGGATAATGCCCTTAACAACATACTTTAACTTTTGATGCACCCTGAATTAGTCAGGCAGTTGGACTAGATGATCATTGTAGATACCTTCCAGTGGACATATTCTATTCTATTCTATTCTATTCTATTCTATTCTATTCTATTCTATTCTATTCTATTCTATTCCGTCCGTTCCGTTCCGTTCCAGTCTGTTCTATTCTATTCTAATTTTTTTGTCAAGGAGCTAGAATAACAGCACATTTTTGCTGGTGTAATCTGTATCTCTTTTAATAGGAGTTTTCTGGAATAGTTAAACTGAGGGGCGAACTGTTTAGATTACCTTTTATTCTGAAACATACTCTTCTTTCACAGAGGAGACTACTTTGCTCTCTGAATAGATGTACTGCATTTTCCACACATGCTGGTGGACTTGAGGATCCACTGTATTTGAAGCATTCTCAGAAAGAGGACAGAACTCCTCTCACAGGCCCTGTTCTTCTTTTCTATTTTTGTCTTACTGGATCACAGTGAGCAAACCAAAGATAAATAAAAAGCATCTGATATATCTTGTTCTGTGACCTTCAACTTGGAACATCTGAGGAACTGAAGCTAATGTCCTGTACATTTATATCCCAGCTTTCCTCACTGTAACTTCTTCATATATATTCCTATAGAGAAACTAAAACAAACCACTCTCAAACTGAGATACAGGGGTCTATGCAGGCTACACAGAGCTTAACTGCATCATACAATGAGCTAAGCCATCAGGAAAGGCCTGTCATCTACTTTACAGGCAGAAATTTCAGGTGTTAGGTGTGTTTGTGTAAGTTGGGTCCAGGGGAATTGCAGGGAGTTTTGCCTTTGACTTGTGTTGAAGCAAAGTTTCACCATTGGAGCACTGATGCTGTGTAGTTTACTATTAAAACAGGAAACTAAAACACGTTCTCAGGTTTAGAGCTGCACATCCCTTTTGTTTGCTTGGGTTAATGTGACATGTATTTGATCTTTTTACAGGTCTTATGAATCGAGACTATGAAATTGTAACAAGCAGAGCAGTGAGTGAAATAAATCATTATGATGGTACTGGAACAGCAATGAGCATTGCTGCTAACAGGGTATCATTCACATTTAATCTGACTGGACCATCACTGACTATTGACACTGCATGTTCATCTTTTCTTTTTGCTCTACATTACGCCTTGCAAGCAATTAAATCAGGTAATGCGATTGGAGAGATGCTGGACAAAGAAATTAGGATTGCTACTGTTTCTGTCTATCGTCCTGGACATCTCAACATGAGTATATTTTATTTTACTGCAGGGGACTGTGAGGCAGCAATCTGTGGTGGAGTGAACTGCATAATAGATCCCCGCACCTTTGTATCTCTCAGTAAAGCAAAAATGATCTCTCCAGAGGGAATAAGCAAACCCTTCTCCAAAAAGGCAGATGGCTATGGAAGGGGAGAAGGCTGTGGTGTTATTTTCCTCAAACCATTGAAAAAGGTAAGATTGCTTGTGAAGCAGCCTAAAATAAGACTGTTTGCTTACCTGAGTTTTCTATCTTCAGTTCTAATAATTACTTTTCCAGAGAAGATTTTCCAATTCATGCTTAAGATTGATGAACCACTTATTAAGCACTAAGCATTAAGCATTTATGCACTTCCTCTAGCATGGGAAAGGGATCACACATTTAAAAGTTAGTATTATGCTCTCCCTGTTCTTGGCTTTGTTGTTTTGTTTTCTCCTAGACAGAGAAAGCATGAGATTATTAAAGGTAATGTTACCTTTTTATGAAACAGGCAAAGGAAGACTACAGCAAAATCTGGGGTGTTATAAACATCAGTGCAGTGAATCAGAACGGTAGATCCATGACGCCAATCACAAGACCATCTCGGATAGAACAAGAGAAGTTATTGTGCAGCATTTATGAAACTCATGTTGATCCCTCAGTTTTGCAGTACATTGAAGCACATGGTACAGGAACTGCTGCTGGAGATCCTACAGAAGCTGAAAGCCTAGCTAGTGTAATTTGTAAAAAAAGGTCTTCACAAGTTTCCATTCTGAAAATTGGTTCAGTGAAAGGAAATATTGGCCACACTGAATCAGCTGCTGGAGCAGCAGGGTTAATCAAAGTGCTTCTGATGATGCATCATGGAAAGATTGTTCCATCCTTGCATTACTCAAAGGAGATGAGCAGTATCGATACAGAGAAATTAAACCTTGCAGTTCCCACAACTGTAGAGCCCTGGGAAGAATCCAGTGAGTATGGAAGAGTAGCTGGCATCAACTGCTTTGGATTTGGAGGAACCAATGCTCACGTTGTAGTCAGGCAGGTTAAGCAGCTGGAGCCTCTTCCTGCCTTTAAGAGACCCCTTGAATTATTTCTGCTGTCAGCAGCATCAAGTAAGTCCCTCCAGATGACAATGGCTGACACAGCTGACCAGCTGAGCACAAGAAACTCCATAACTCTCCCAAGCCTGGCCTACACATCTGCCTGCAGAAGAAGCCATGCCAACTATAGGTACCGAAAAGCATTTGTCACAAATTGTCTCCAACATTTGCAGCAAGAGGTTATGTCAGCAACAAGCACCGAACTTGCCATGTCGAAGATGGAACCACAGCTGGTGTTTGTGTTCTGTGGCAATGGTGTAATGCTGAAGGAGTTCAGTGAGGCACTGCTGAGCTCAGAGCCAGTGTTCAGAGATAAGTACAAGGAAATAGAAGGACTTTTTCAGAAACACACGCTCATCAGTCTCCTGCCAGCAAGATGTCATAGCCCAAAGGATTTGCTGAATCCAGAGCTTTCCCAGCCCTTACTTTTTACACTGCAGGTTGCCTTAGCTTCCCTTCTGAAATACTGGGGCATTAAACCGGTTGCTGCTGTTGGCCACTCTGTAGGGGAAGTTGCTGCTGCGCATTTTGCTGGGTACCTTTCCCTGGCAGATGCAGTCAAAGTGATTTATCACCGGAGCCGGCTGCAGGCAAAGACTGCCAGTGGCAGAATGTTGGTGGTTGGAAATATCCCTGTTCAAGAGATTGCTGAACGTCTGCATCGCTACTCAGGAAAGGTGTGCATTGCAGCTTTCAACAGCCCAGTTTCCTGCACCTTGTCTGGGAATTCAGACTCTGTGGATGCTGTCCAGAGAGATTTAACTCAAGCTTTCAGCCAGAGAAACATCTTTCTTCGTGTTTTAAATGTTCCAGCTGCATACCACAGTTCCAGCATGGATACAATACTTGGTGAGTTGGAAGAGAACATACAGCCTTTAGAAAAACAGAAGGGGGAAATTGAAGTGATTTCAACGTTGACTGGGGTGGCTGCTTCTGAAAATGACTTTGCTCAGGGCAGATTCTGGGCCCGGCATACTCGTGAGCCTGTTTCTTTCACTCAAGCCATCAAAACTGCAGCTAGAGACAGGGAAAATGTGGTGTTTGTAGAAATAAGTCCTCATCGAGTATTGCAGCGAAACATAAAGGAAACTCTAGGAGAAGGCACCAAGGTGTTCTCTTCTTTGCAAACTGATGCAGAGTATCAAACACTCTTCACCCTGGTAGGAAAGCTGTTTGAACTTGGATATAATCCCAACTGGCAGCACTTTTATAATGGGTATCAAAGTGTTCCAGTGGCCATTCCACGGTATCAATTTGATCGCAAAAAACTCATGGCTTGTCTGGATATTCATCGACAAGCAAACCAAAGAGGTATCAACTCCAGTCATCCTTTAATTTATGGCATAAACAGTGACAACATGGAGTTTGGCTGCCTGCTGTCTCAGGACACAACATCGTACTTATATGAGCACAAGAACAATGGTGTGGCTTTAGTCCCTGGTGCTTTTTATACAGAGCTTGGTCTGGCCTCTGTGATGAGCAGCTCAAGACCTAGAGTACCTCTGAGTAGTTGCCAAATGAGTATTAGTTTTTCTGCGCCATGTGTTCTTACACAGAGTTCCCAGGTCTTGAGTATCAAGCTGAGTTCACAAAAAGCAGTGACAGCCTTTGAGATACTCTCTTCCTCCAAGGCCGTTTATGCTGCAGGCCATGTTACAAAGGGGCTTGTAGCTGTGGTGGAAGAAACTACCATCTCCTTCCAAGACATCTATCAAAGATGCAGATCAGTGGTTAGCAAAGAGGAGGTTTATGAGTCACTGTCTCAGGTTGGCTTTCAGTATGGTCCCATATTCAGGCAGCTCAGTGATGTGCATTACTGCCAGGAACTAAAGGAAGCTATAACAAGCATAAAGGTGAACAAGGAGACCATCGAAGAGATGTACAACTACTGTATCCATCCAGTGCTGCTCGACTGCTTTCTGCAGATGACCACTGTCATGACTTCAAGGACGTTCCAGTCCAGAGCAGGGTTTCCTTCAGGTATAGGCAGCCTGGTGGTGCTCCGACCGCTGGAGGAAGAAATGATGATATATATGAAAACAAGCAAATCCACTGGGAACTGCTTAGAAGTCTGTGGATGCTTTATGGACAAACGTGGCTCTGTTTTGGCTGAACTCAAGCATGTTGCCATCACTTTCATGAAACAAGCATCTTCCAGAGACAACGAGTTCATGTTTGAAAACAAGTGGAAAGAAGTCTTTCCTTCACAGACAATTGGACATCTGGGGGCTATGCCCAGAGTCCTAGTGTTTGCTGACAAACTTGGCATAGCTGAGCAGCTCAAAAAGTATTTGCATCCTGATTCAAGATATGTTATGTATGAAGACTGGGAACCCCTCTTGGAAAGCCACACACAGAATAAAATGAGAGCAGAGGTGGAGGATTATGATGAAATTCTGTTCTTGTGGGGAATTCAAAAGTTAAACGAAGATTTCCCAAGCAAAGTGGTAGACCAACTGGCAAAGTGTTGTGAAGCCTATCGCCAAGTTGTTGTGGCATTAAGAGAGAAAACGTCCCGCTGTTCAGTCAGAGTTATCACCTACAGAACAACAGAAAGAAACGTAGACCACATTAACTGTGGGTTTGCGTTGTATGGCATGACCAGAACTTGTGTTGTTGAAGTTCCAGAAATTACATTTCAGCTGATTGACCTCAGCTCTTCCAGTTCCCTGGACATCTCAATGCTAGCAGATGTTCTTGTCAAATACAAAGGTATGGACTATCCAGAAGTTTGCATCAACCAAGGAAGAACTTACATGGCTGAAATCAGACGCACACCTTTTGTAGATGTAGATTACAACCAACCCGTAAGATCTCTCCAGAAGCCAGAGACATTCAGTTTGTACACTTCTGATCCATACACAGCCAAAGACTTGTCTGCTGAATTACCCACAAGCACTGCTACTCAGCTTGGAAAACAGAGCGTTGAAATTAAAGTAGATAAAATATGTCTCCACTCAGAAGACTATTTTCCCATTAGTGTTTCTAGTCATAACTTTGGTAATACACTGTATTGGAATTCACAGGCAGTAGGCAAGCACAGACTTTTAGCTCTTGATTTCAGTGGCACAGTAACAGCAACAGGCGTTGATGTGAAGAAAGTTAAAGTGGGAGATCATGTGGTTTCATGTTATCCAGCTGCTGCATCATCCAGAGTTCAGGTTCCAGGAACAGTTTGTTTCAATGCAAAGAAATTCCCATGCTTTCAGGATGTCCCTTGTATGTCATACTTTATCATTGCATGGGAAATCTTCAATGAGCGGTTACCCAAAGGGAAACATGGCAGAACATTGGGTATTATTTCTACAGAGCCATCTTCAGTTTTGTGCCATGTTCTTTCTGCGGCAGCAGAAGAGATGGGTTGGAGAACAATACTTGCAAGGCCTACTCCTGGTATGTTCCAGTATATAAATTTATGCAATGCCCTGGTTGTCCTTTCTCCAGTAAACAGGCTGTCTCAGAAGGACATGGACCACATGTACTTTCTTAAAGATGTGGTGATAGTGTGTGGCAATCGACAGTCTGAATGTATCCAGAATGTCAGTGGAATTGATCATGAAAATATCACCTTTCATCTCCTTTCACTAACCAGTATTTTCCAGAAAGCAGCTCTAAAGGAACTGCAAAAGACTGTGCATGCATGGATCACTGCCATGGATATGAAACGGTTTAGACGTCTACCAGGTTATGTTTTTCAGCAGACTGAGAACTTTGAACGGGTGAACTCTGTGATGTCCTATTTTACTTGCAAATCTGTCCCACTTGCTGTACTGAGAAGACAGAAGGACATTACTATGCTTTCAGATATACCTTTGTATGAAGCCCCAAAGAAGTTGTTTAAGCAAAATGCTGTTTACATAGTAGTTGGGGGGCTCACTGGGCTTGGCTTTGAAACGGTGAAATTCATAGCTGAGAATGGAGGAGGACGTATTGCAATACTCTCCAGGAAAATCCCAAGCAATGAGAAGCAAGAAGAGATGAAGGCTTTGCAGCAGCAGCATGAAGGGTGCAAAGTAGTGTCTGTGCAGTGTGACGTTACTTCAATCAGTGATGTGGAGAAAGCTTTTAAGTCCATTGCCAACCTTTTTGCTGGGAGTCCCATCAAAGGTGTATTTCAAAGTGCTGTTGTTCTACATGATGGCCGTCTTGAAGTTCTGAATTTGGCTGACTTTCAGAAAGTGCTGAGCCCAAAAGTAGCAGGGACCTTAAATCTTCATTGGGCTACCAGAGGCCAGGAGCTTGACTACTTTGTGTGCTACTCCTCTATTACTTCTTTTCTGGGAAATTCCACCCAGGCAAACTATGCAGCTGCAAACTCTTTCTTGGATGTCTTCTGCCTCTACAGGAGAAACTGTGGGCTTTCAGGCCAATCCATTAACTGGGGTGCTTTGAACCTTGGCATACTGCTCAATCAAAACCATATTCAGAACATTCTGGGATCCAAGGGCATAGACATTCTGCAAATGCATGAAATTCATGAGTATCTCAGGAAGAGCTTGCTTATGAATAACCCACAGCAAGCTGTCACCAAATTAAACTTTCAAACATTATTGCATAATGTTTTTTCTCGGATTATTTCACTCAAAAGTCGCTTCAAATCACTTATGTCAGAAGAAGTTGCGAACAAGCTTGAAACCTCTGAGGAAATGCAAGCCCAGGCGACTGCCTTTGTCAAATCTGAAGACTATATCACCTCACTGGTGAGTGACCTCACTGCACTGAGCCCAGATGAACTAACCATGAATACGCCACTTTCTTCGTTGGGCGTAGACTCTATGTTAGCTATGACAATTCAGAACCGTGTCTTTCAAGAGAGAAAGGTGGACATACCTCTTCTGAAACTGCTTGATCCTCACACAACTCTATCAAGTTTAGTAGTAGTTTTAGAAGAAACAAGCAATACAAATGAAATAGTTGAGGAAAAAAATGCTGCAGTTGTAAGTGCAGAACATGGGAGCTGGCTATAGGAGTCTTCTCATTTGGGAACTGAGTAACTTTGAAGATGCCTGGACCCTTTGTAGCATCTCAGAATATGTCATTGCAGACTGGGTAGAATATCTGGTGATGCCAAATGTGCTCTTCTGTGTCAACCCAGAAAAACCCACACCAGGTTCTTCTGCCATTGTGCTATTTCAGTCAATTTTTTGACTTGTCACTTTCAATATTTTTGCCTTCATTTTTCAATATTTTAAACTGGAAATAGTTAGGTTAATACATATACATTTTCATTCGGTAAATTTGTGTGCTCAATGTACATTGCATTTTTCAAACCATATTAAAGTCTTTATGAAAATGGTATGTTTGCACTTTGAAATGATGAATGCTTATGTAAAGCAGCATAGGATTATCACCATTTTTGTCATTATTATATTCTTAATGTATTATTCTTTTTTTAATATTATCAAATGTGTATAAATATGGGCATCTTTTTGAAAGACTTCTAGATGTTGTAAATTTCTAAGTTTTCTTCTGCAAAAATTAATTTTTCTCCATGTCCCTAATTTTTCCCTTCTGTGAAAAAAATATTAAAAATGTATCAGTTGCGAAGCATACAGTAAAGCAACTATTTTTCTTTATTAATTAACCATCTTTTATGAAAGCCCAAATAAACAAGAATAGTAAAAAAGTTTAAAAAGTAAAACCTGAAGTGTATCTTTGTCTTATTTTTTGTTGCTCATCTGCTCTCCACATTTAAATTTTCCTTATCCTAACACTTTCCAACCTCCACCATTCTGTGATTCTGTGAAAAATGAAACCTCCAAACCTGTAATCAACTGTGTATTCCAAGAGTCTCAGACTGTAAAAAAATCTCTTTTAGAAGAGAGAGAGATGAGAGAGAGATAAGAGAGAGAGAGAGAAAGAAATGACTACCAACATGCCGCCTCTCCTGCCATGAGTGAGTATGTTATCTATCACCTGTGTGAGGTATCACACTGCTTAAGCTTCTATGATTGCTGTGTCTTTATTTATGGACAGACTTATGATATTGTCATGGTTTAACCCCATCTGGCAACTAAGCACCACACAGCTTGTTGCTCACTCCTTCCCCACCAGTGGGATGGGGAGAAGAATTGAAAGAAAAAAAAAAGTGAAACTTGTGGGTTGACATAGAACAGTTCAATAATTGAAATAAAATAAAACTACTGCTATTAATACTAGTACTATTATGACTATTGATAATGATAATAATAATAGTATTAAAAGGAAGATAATGAAACGAGAGAGAAATAAAACCCAAGAAAGACAAGTGATGCACAATACAGTTGTACACCACTCACTGACTGATGCCCAGTCAGTCCCTGAGCCGCGATCGATCCCTTCTGGCCAACTCCCCCCAGTTTATATACTGAGCATGGTGTCATATGGTATGGAATATCCCTTTGGCTAGTTTGAGTCAGTGCTGTCCTGGCCATGCTCCCTCACAGCTTCTTGTGCATCTTCTCGCTGGCAGAGCATAGGAAGCTGAAAAGTCCTTGACTTAGGATAAACACCACTTAGCAACAACTAAGACATGAGCATATTATCAACATTATTCTCATACCAAATCCAAAAGACAACACTGTACCAGCTACTAGAAAGAAAATTTACTCCATCCCACCCAAAACTAGGACAGATACAAACATTTATACTTTTACTGAATTTGTATTATGAGACACCTTTCAATCTCATCAGCTGTTAAAGTAAGCACTGCAGGGCCAAGTGTCACTGAGAAATCACAGATTACACAGATTACAGCTCTGTTATGAAGTCTTAATAAGTACTTTTCCAGCTTCCAACAAATTAGGCCTGACTGAAAGCATGGCCCATAAATCATTTCCAAAGAACCAGCCTATGCTGGACAATAACAAAAACATGGCAGCAAGTCCACAAGTATGTGGCAAGTGCTCTGGAGGGGAGGACAGCAAAGTCCTGAGGTTCTGCAAATCACCTTACTCCACAAAGAAAAAGGTAGAATCAAAGGTTTCACATGGACTTTAGGAATCTCAAAATGCTTCTCTTGCTGCTGAGGAGATACACGTGGTCACTGAGGTGATAGTGCAGTAGATCTTCATTGCTGCTTCAAGACAGTTTGAACTCAAAAGTGGCTTCTTTGGCCTCACAGACACTGGAGCTAACTTACAGAGAGCTGCTACACGGGTATTAACTGAGCCAGGCTTAAATTCATGCTAAAGCCATCTATGTCAACTCCTGGCAAAGCAGAAGACGTGGAAGATGTGAGGAGACTCAACACCCCAGGACAAACTGTCAGTGTCAAAGTTCAAAGTCAGGGCAGCTCTGGTTTCTTATTTAGGACAGCAGCAGGAGGAGGGACTGCAGAGAGAGAATCCTCCTTGTTCACTTAAAATGAAGGCCATCATGAAGCAGCCTATTCTCAAGCTGGTGTGTGGTTTGGGGAAAGAAGCAGTTCAAGCTGAGCTCCCAAAAGCCCCTGAATATTTTGTTTAGACTTTTTAAAGGCAAGTTTTTATATTTGAAGGCCATTAGGTGCATTTCTCTAAACATGCTTGTATTTGCCTGGCAAGCTTCTAATATTGTGATTGTTGTACTCTGCACAGATATTTTCTTTGATAATCTAAGAATTAAGCTATAACCACATGAAGCACATTGAAATTTGTTTTAGATTATATAGATGATCTTAAAAGTGTTGAACATGTAATTTGATGATGCCCTATATTTGAAAGTGCAATCTGTTGTCACTCCAAAACAGTCACCCACCCTGTGTTTTGTAAGCCACTATTGCACTGTGCTGATGGAAGCAGAAATGGAGGTGATTCTGTGAAATTCGAGCAGAAATGAGGAAAAGAGAAGGAAGAGACCCAGAGCTTGACAGGGTCATGCAAAGCAGGATGACTCCAGAGCTTACATCCCTGGCTCCTGAGGCTGGTATGTATGTTGACAAATGTAGGCAGCTGAGTTGTATTGTTAAATAGATGTGAGAATCTCTCATACATCTCCACATTCTGCAGTTGTAACTGAACCTATTGATTTTAATCTTGATAAAGACACATCTGACTCTGTGAGACTGCAGTACCAACTTTGGCTGTCTGCAGCCAGTCTGCTCTGTGGCTTTCTCTTGCCAGAGCAATCGCTGTTTCGCCAGCACTGTGAAAGCTGGGTTTTCATAATCTACTGACAGTGCTTGTATTCTGAGGTGTTGCTGAAGGAGCTTCTATCTTCTATGTGTTTTGGTTTTGACTGCTTCTGTGGGTCTGCCATAAACGTCCCAGAGGCCAGAATATTTGAATAAAAACAAGACCACTGCCAGCTTCCAAACCTACAGTGAGAAACCTTATCTTGAAAAATGCTCTGGCAAAGTGTGTTTCAGCTGCAGCCAGGGCAATTAGAACTGACTATTCTGACAGCAGCGGTTTGCAATGCAGGGTAACGTAGCAGTGGCAGAGCACTGACTACTCTTTCATTTGAGTCTGACAAATACATAGGATGTATGACCAGAAAAACAGCCTGGAAAATCCACACTGATGACACATTTGCTCAGAGATACGTTTGATGTCCTGAAAGCAGCAACCAGCTGGAGGAGAAGTGAAAGTTACCCACAAGCAACTGAACAGATTGCAAAACCACAGAATCAACCCGCAGTGCTGTAGGAGCAGTGACAAAGCCCTGAGTGCTGTTCTGTACTAGCAAACATTATATCTGGAACACATAAACAGGACCTTGCAGTTCTTACTTATGCCTCTGAATTAGTTTAAAAAGGTCTTTTTTTTGAGTTCATCAGCTGCTGTCAAATGTGATTGTTTGAAGAAAGCTGTAGCTGTCGTTTCCTCCTGAAAAATTATGTTCTGCTCAAAATCTGAATTGTAATTAGATAAATTACATGTGAAAAAAATCTGTATCTGTGTTTAACAGAAGGCTTTTAGTGACAATGTTGTTTGGTCTTTGCAATTAATCTCAGAGTTAACTATATGGGGTGGATTTTAAAAGATTCTGTGTTCTCAGTCTCCAAACCCCCAATCCTGTTATCAGAGGTAGGATTCCATTAGCAGGGTGCATATTCAGTAATAAGATAATCATGACTCTGGCAAAGTACTTGGAAAATTATTAATTTTTCCAGTCAGTGCCTGAAGTGATACAACATTTAGCCAAACTGCTAAAACATCCGTCTCCCCTTCCCCGAGTACAACCATAAATGCAATTAGTCAGCTATGTTCCAAACAGCAGCGACATAAATACAGAATTAATGGCAAAGAGCCCTAATGTTTCTTTGGAAAATGTTCTCATGGATGCACTTTTTGCTTTCTGTCCCAGGCAATTCATCAAAACATCCCCCTGTTGTGTCAAAGGATCTTTAAAGCTGAACTGACAGCTTCATTTTCCTGCAAGTAAAATGGTGTCTGTTTCTTGTTTTGCCTGGATCACATAATGCCTGGTAACATGCATGTTGGCCCGTGGATGTGGTCTGCACCGGACTGGGGCCACAGCCAGGCTGCGGCAGGACAACGACACAGGGGTGGCCACAGCTGTCAGGGGCTGGGCGATGGAACCTCAGCTCGCAAGCAGTTCCCTGAGACCAGGGCTGGCTGTGGCCTCTGGGAGCCTCTTCCTATGGCCCCTGCTGAGCTACCTTGGCCCTGAACCCAGGCAGCCAAACTCCAGGATCTTGTGAAGCCAAGCTGTGATTTCTTCTTCAGATAACACCTCAGAGAAGTAGGTATTTGGCTGATAGTGGCAATATTGCTGGGTGTTACTCAAGTCTACACGTATCAGCCTTCAGCAGAGGAGTAGCTTCACTTGCTTGTGACATGAATGACAACTGATGAAATCACTTGAGCCATGGTACTGGTTTAGAAAGACACCCTTACATTTCTCCTGTAGCAGTAAAGGAAGATTTCATCCAGGCAGTGGTTTTCTTTCCAATACTCAGAATATGAAGAATAGGCTCCTGGGCAGAACTGTAATTTCTTGTCATCAATGCAATTTTTTGCCAAACCTTTAGGAAATCCAAATAATGCAATGTTTCATATTGACATAAGGGACTTTTACTTCCATATGTGAACTGAGGAGAAAATAGCTGGTTATTCTACTTTTTAAGTAATGAATCCAGTAGGTGGTAGGGCTGATAATTTCTGGAAGCAGACAAAATTCATATGGTGGAAATACTACTGGAAAGATTTCCTATCACAATAATATGCACACAGGGAAAAATGTGCATAATTGGGCTGTCTTCCTGATGAGTATGTCTGTTACTGTTATCCAAAACTTTAGATCAAATTTTTAACATGGAGACTCTAATCCTGTTCTCCATGAATTAAATAACATTGGCTTTCATGGGTTGTGGAAGCCTGCTCAGTAAGCATGTAGACAATTGTTCCTTAGGTTTCCATGAATTTAGCCTGCAGAGGATGGAAGCAAGGACAGGTAGCCTCAGGTAGCCTCGGAGGAATACAGAGAAAGTGTCCGAGCAACCAGAGATCAGGTCAGGAAAGCTAAAATCCAGATAGGACTAAATCTGGCCAGGGACATCAAGAGCATTAAGAAGAGCTTTTATAGATGTATCAGTGGTAAAAGGAAGATTAGGGAAAATGTGGGCCCTCTCCAGAAGGAAACAGGAGACCTTGTTACCTGGGATATGGAGAAGGCTGAGGTACTCAATGACTTTTTTGCCTCAGTCTTCACCAGCAAGTCCTTAAGCCACACCGCCCAAGTCATGGAAGGCAAAGGCAGGGACTGGGAGAATGAAGAACCACCCATGGTAGGGGTAGATCAGGTTTGAGACCACCTAAGGAACTTGAATGTACACAAGTCCATGGTACCAGATGAGATAC
>VZRW01010369.1:363394-398545 GCA_013398125.1 Aegotheles bennettii
CCCTTGCCGCGCTCCCCTCAGGGGTTGGGGCCGGCCGGCTGCGCCCTGCTCCCCTCAGGGCTCGGGGCTCTGCGACCCCCCCTTGCCGTGCTCCCCTCAGGGCTCGGAGCTGGGTGACCCCCGCCTCCCACCCCCGTGCTCCCCTCGGGGCTCGGGATCGGGTGTCCCCCCGCCGGGCTCCCCCCCGGGCCGCGCTCCCCTCGGGGCTGTCGGTGCGCTCATGGCCCTGTGGCGCCTGACACGGGCAGCGGGCGGGGAGCCCGGGAGCCGGGCGCAGGGACGGGAGGCGCTGGCTCCGGGAAACCCAGTTCCTGAAAACACTGCAGCTGTCAGGAGCTTGCTGGGTTTCTTTTCGCTTTCCATAAAGCTCATTTTCTGTTTTTAATTCACGATGCGATGTTTATTCGCCACTGAAGCCTTGGCAGCGCTTTATCTGGTGGCTCAGGTTTGAGGCGAGTGTCAGGGGCAGACAAGCCAGAGGAAAAGCAAACACTGAAAATGCTGGCTGGAATCAGAAATGTCAAACCAGGGAAGCAGAAACAAGACGGGAGGCTGACAGGGGCTGACGAGGGACGCTACTATGTAGCCTCTAAGTAAAAGCACAGTTAGCTCTGGACAGTGCGTGGGAAGGTGGGAGAGGTTTGTTCCAGGGTTTTTTCTTCTGTTTATCGTATTGAAGAAAATCAAAGAAAAGATCCTGTGAGATAATCCAAAGCAGGATGTATTCTCCTGAAACCTTTCTTGGCAGATTAGCATGATCCTTGAAAAATTCCAGCAATGGCAATTCCACAGCATCCTTCAGGAACCTGCTTCAGCACTTCTTTAGCTTGGAGAAAAGGAGCCTGAGGGGTGACCTCATCCATGTTTACAAATATGTAAAGGGTGAAGGTCAGGATGATGGAGCCAAGCTTTTTACAGTGACGTCCAATGATAGGACAAGGGGCAATGGATGCAAACTGGAGCATAGGAGGTTCCATGTGAATATCAGGAAAAACTTTTTCACTGTGAGAGTGACGGAGCACTGGAACAGGCTGCCCAGAGAGGTTGTGGAGTCTCCTTCCCTGGAGACATTCAAACCCCACCTGGATGCGTTCCTGTGTGATGTACTGTAGGTGGACCTGCTCCGGCAGGGGGGTTGGACTAGATGATCTTTCGAGGTCCCTTCCAACCCTAGAATTCTGTGATTCTGTGATTCTCGATTACACCTAGTGTAAAGGTGGCTTTTCCCTAACGCATTGCACTGCTTCTTGATACTTCCCTCTTTGCTGTAATTCTGTCTGTGTTCATGGAATTGTTTTGTTCTTCATTTATGTGACTCTTCTGAAGCTCTATATTTGGTTTCTTAAAACATTGAGGCCGCTTGTTTTGTTTCATATTTATCACTTGCTGATGACTCAGTTCCAAACTCCGTTTTTATTTCCCAAAAATATGTCACTAATGTGCATTCATAATGGAACTATTTGGGTTGCATATTTTTTAAGCAGATCATTGATATGAATATGCTGCTATGAACTAGAGGCAGCTGTCTGTGAACCACACTGATAAAATTAATACGGTAAAAATTGTCCTTGAAGAATTGACCTTGGCTGTTACATAGTCCGCAGTTGCTTACATTTTCCCCTAGTGATTTTCCTGATATTAGTTATAAATTCAGGGCTGGGTAAATGGTTTGGCAAAATATTCAAAGCTTCCTGACTTGGCAGACTGGTGAGCACCAAAACCAGATGTTCATCCTGACGTTTCAAAGAAGAAGCAAATACACTTATTGCACAATGAGCAAAAGCAACAGAAATAAAATTCTTTTCACTGTACTGTGGATACAAAAAAAATAAAGTATGAAGTGGGAGAGGACATGTCTTCTTCTCCCCAGTGGCAAAGTGAAATTTTTAGAATTTTTTTTTTTTCTAAAAAGCAGAGCAACAACACTCCTTTTGGCCTTACATGAGAAAAAAGAGAGGACGCTGGTTCTGTTCCCTGCAGTCGGTTCACAAAAGCAAAATGGAAGATAGGCATGGAAAATTTCTAAATATCATACCTTCTAATGGACATGAAAGTACCTGGAAATTGCTCATGGTGAGAATGGAAACCCTAGTTTTGGATAGGAAGAGTAGTGCCTCATGACCTTAGATGTACGATAAGTGGCTTTGATGCTTCTGCTTTAAAGGAAAGGACCTAAACGCCTGCCAACTTAAACAGAAATCAGAGGACTTTCCACTTCAGTTTGAACAAGGAATGAATATGCTGCTATCTCCTACAGGCTGCTGCTGCTTGCAGGTCAGGCACGGGGAGGAGACATCCGTTTTGCCTCATCCTTCAGGCTCTGCAATGACTTTTTAATCAACGCTTGTAACCACTTGCTACTTAAAATTTTCAGCACATAGGCCTCTGGGCTGCGTGTTCTTTCTGCTTCTTGTTGTTGTCAGTACTAATCCAGCCATATTGTTAAGGGATCGCATCATGGCTAAGGGCTCTGCTGTATTAAGAACTGTGCCAATACCTCTCAAAAGCTTCACAACCCTTGGCTTTCCAAAGGCAGTGGTAAATCTTTGAGCAATGGTTTCAGTCATGCCAAAGTGACTTGGGCCCCTAAGCCAGAGCTGACTTAGAGATGCATGTTTGTATTGACACAAGCATTTATGTCTTGCTTCGTTCAGCCTGACTCAGTGTCTGCTTTCACATGCCAAAGGGCAAGAGACAAGGAGACATCTGTGCAAAACTCTCAGTTCATTCTTCTTTTACTGCCGTTGAATTGCCTTGCATCCATGGTGGTAGTGAAGCTGCAAGAGTAACATCAGAAATACACACACATCCATCTCTCCCACATAGAAACATTTAATTCTTTGTGAGATTTACAGTGAGAGGAGCAAATGTTTTGGGACAATGACTTCTGACTTGCCCCCTTGTAATTCCTGGTGCCTCAGCCATTTATTTACAGAACAAATCTCCCAGAGCTGACAGATTCTGATCACACTAAGCTGATGAAATATATGCACTTTCCTGCCAAATAAAGATGTATTTCTCAGAGATAATCCAGCCAACTGGCAGGACAGTGTCTCTCAGGAAATGTTTCCCAAAGGCATCCCAGCTGATTTGGCACAGGAACTTGCAGGAGCTCCAGGCGGTGATTGAGACAGAGCAAACTGGCTCCATGGCTGCCACACCATGGGTCCAGGGCCCCACAGAGTGGGAACCCCCAGGGTCAATGCAGAGAGGTTCAGCTGGGTGGTGGGGGGATGTGGAGACCAGCCTGTCTTCACCCTCCCAGCAGCTGCAGAAAGGGGTCAGTTCCATTGTCTTCAAATATCTCCTCCCAGGCTATGCCATGGTGCCTGAAGTTCCCCCAGTGTGCTCCTCCACTGGGAAAGCAAGGTTCATGGTGATTTTTAGCAAAGATGCAAGAAATGGGCTTCTGACACTGTCTTGAGCTATTTTCTAGGAGTAACTGAATCTGTTTTCCTTCACAGCTGCACACACTTCAGTGTAAGTTTATGTGCGAACACTCACTTAGGAGTAAGAATTTCCTAGCTTTACTTTAATTAAAGTTACTTTAAAAAAAATAAATCTCTTTAAATTAAGTCAAGCCTCTTAATTTTGTCCTCATGTAGCTTTGTACCAGAATTGCTGGAAGTGTGAATTAGACCAGATGTAGTCAATTCAGTTCCAGCGCGTATGCTGAGGAAATGCTCCTGTGAACTGATCTTCTGAGGATTTTGCAATGTATTTCTTGTCAGCAGTCGCAACGAAGCACTTCAAGGCCTAAGCTGTGGCAGCATGGTTGGACGACAGAATCCATAAACAGCTCACCGTGGCCTGTGATTAAAATAGAAAATGGCTTATTTAACTTCAGGCACAAATCCCATCACAGAACTTGGCCCAAATCCACATGAGTGCTTCCTGAGGTCAGGGGGAAATCACAGTTTGAGCAGAGGTCATGGCGATGGCTGGCTTCTTGCCATAACAGTTCATCAGAAAATAATTATAAAAGTCAAATCACTGATGCTTACGAAGTGCCTGTAAGAGCAGATCAAGTAAGGTAGTGTGCTTTCTCTGCTAGCTACTTCTGTACACAGAGAGCTGCCATTTCTCAGCCCATTGACTGCTCATTCTTCCCCACAGAAACAAAGACAATCCTACTCTTGGTCAAAAAGCACGGTATCCCATACATATTCCTCCCTAAAGACAGCAAAAATCCTGGAGAAATGCAGCAACTAATATTTACTAAACAACCAGGAGGAGTTTTTCTCTGCTGGCCTCCAAAGGAAAGAGAGAGAAGGCTGAAGGGCCAGATTCCTCAGGCTAAAATTAAAGAATCATCATATGTGTCATATACGTCTACATATGCATTTATACCAGCAGGTATTCCCATGTTCACTCTGGAAACACCGCATGAATAGATACGTGATTTATACCTACAATTTCGGCCTCTATAAATTGCCATTATGAGTGCACACAGGAACGCCAGCGATTTTGAGATGTCTGCTCATTAGGATATTGATAGAAAAGCAGCAAGCAAATGAACTGATGGGGGCATCGCTCTCAAGTCTGTGTACTGACAAGAGTAACTAGCATGAAGGCACAGGGAAGACAGGAAAATGGAAAGGTGGCCCTTCACTTTAATCCCCATGAAAAAATAAATAGTTTACTGTCATGATTAATATGGAGGTTTCTCTGGCTGACGTCTTCAACCGCAGAGTTATAATACTTACAGAAAAACACACGCCACCTTATAAATGTTCTATAATTTAGCAAAGAAACAGGATCTGGAAACAGAAAACTGCCCATTCCTGCTTCATCTCCCTCTATCATTGTCTCTGCTCTGCTGTTTGTGAATTTTTGAATTAAACTCAAACTACCTGACTGCTCAAGGTTAAAGTCACCTTTGCAGTTACAGTAAAGAAAACCTCTCAAAATCAAGCAGAAGTGTCCCTATTCCAAGAGGAATGAACAGGAGGCTGAATGGTGCGAGTGCTGCCTGTGGTGGGTGCTTCCCTGCTCCTCCTGGCTGGCTCTGCAGGCGACCTCCTTGCCTTCAGCATGTGAGTACACTGCTCCTTACCCTGGCTCCACCCTCCCCCATGGCAAAGTCTTGGTCATCTCCAATCTCCTTCATAAAAGTCCAAAGTTGTTCCAAGGTTGGGGAAGTGATGCCAGTTTGCAAGGAGAGAGGAGGCAGAGAGGATGGTTAAAGGGAAGCAGCAGAAAGAAGGGAAAAATCCCAGAATTTGGAAAGGTTTGTGGTTGGGGAGAAGGGGAGAAGTCAAGTAGGCAGTGACCCTAAATGCTTGTTGGAAGGGCATACAGCAAGAATGCGTTTCTTGGAGGGGTAAAGCTTTCCCTCAGTAGAGCGGCCCACTGCTGTGCGCTCACACCGTGTGTGGATGAGCAGGCTCTGGGTGGAGGGGTGTCCTGTTGCTGGGTGGCCAGCATGGTGACTGACAGGCTACAGGGCTACGCCCATAAACACTGTGGAAACGGGCCCCAGGCAAGGGCCTAATTTTGTGAGTCTGATGCTTTTTTCAGCCTTCTTTTCAGAAAAAGTTTCCAGATTTCATCAGTGTCTGAGGCAATTTGTGAAGTCTGAAGTCTGACACCAGACCTCTAAATCTCTTCCCTTGACCTCCCTCTTCCCTTGGTGTGTGAAGCTGCCACAAGTTTATTTGTAAACCCGTGTTTCAGCTGTTTGCAGAAACATCCATCAGCTTCTGCAACAGGACTAAAACCCTTTGCCAAGTCCCTATGAGATGAATTTGCCCCCTCTGTCCGTAGCACTTGGTGACATAAATTTTTATTTTTTAATTATTAAATTTTTTAATTATTAAAATATGCCTACCTTGGCCTCTAAATACCTGTACAGAAGCTGCAACAAAACTGACATATAAAGTATCCTCTGAAATAATGATTATGGACTATCTTAAGGTGACTAAACTTTAAGAAATTATCAATGGAAAATTGTCTGGGCTTCCTTATAACTGTTTGAGGAAAAGTTATCCCAGTCCTCTTACAGAAGAAATTGGTTGTCTGTTGTTTGTCAGCACTTGGAGAAAAGTCCTAGTTGAAAATCATGTATTTCTTTTCATTTTAAAACCTGTCTTTGTGGAAGATGACATTAGATGGTAATTTCTTCTCACATTACCTGCGTGCCCTTTTTCTGTCGTAACCAATCTTCCTCAGCTACTCTTCTCATAATTTCTCGGCTCTCCCTTAAGATTCATGCCTCGTCTCAAACTCAGAAGGATTTTTCTTTGTCAGCTTTCCCTACTGTCCTCCAGCTAGCTAGGTTGTATAGTAACCTCTTGGGATCAAACTAGTCACCAAATTTACAAACCAGGTGGCCTAAGGTGCTTTTTCATTTTAATATTGCAATTTTCAGGGAGCTGAAAAAGAGTTCTCAGTGTCAGCCAAAGGTCTGAAATTCTGAAAATAGGAACTTGCCTCTGTTTCAGCCATCTCTGACAACCTGCCTTCCTCATTCACCCGCTGAAGGTGCCATTTCTGCAGGATTGCACAGGACAGTCACAGTGGCACCTCAAACCTCCCCGCTATCACTTTTTTGAGATGAAAATCAGGACACAGAGCTGAGAGGGAGAGGGGAAAGAAGAAATGTACGTGAAAGCAAAATTAATTTTCCAACTATATTCTACTTTATTTTCTGGGCTGAGATTTTAGGAGGAAGCTCTGCTCCCTGTTTTCATCTACTCATAGAGAAAGAAAATAGAAGAGCCACTGTCAGTATAGCCAGTTTGATTGCCTGCAGGAACTGTGCCCTTGCAGATGTTTTTCTAAATGGTTGCAAGACTACAGCACTGGAGGTATCATAGCCTTGGGGTTCCTTTTGAGAATTAGTTTACCCTAAAATATGACCTGAAATGCATACCCAAAGGGAGCTGGCACAGGGAAAGGCTTCCCTATACCTTCTTGCGGTGGAGGAGAATCATTCCTTTTCCAGAGTCCTCACAGATGCTCTTCCTGCACACTGTTACCTTTCTCCCATGGCTGATTTCTCTTGCTCCCTTTAAGCATCTGGTCAGCTCTGCAAGGCCGTCACATGCTTTATGAGTGGCCATTGATGATATTAGCAGAAGATGGAAGAAATGGTGTGGAAGAGTGTGGAGTGGGATCTGTTGTCTCTGTTTCTGGTGCTGGAAATGGAGTGGCAAAAGGGAGGTGTCATTAAAGGGAGATTTCAGAAACATATATATTCATATCTAATTCTGCAAATGAAGGCAGTCAGAGGATGTGGAAGGAAAGAGCGTGAGGTGGATAATGTTTTAAATCTTTGTATTTCCTTAAAGTACATAAAATATGTGCTCATTAAGGGTATGGTAGAACTTTCCAAATCTGACATTGATTTTTGAACTTATAAGTTATGTGCCTCAATATCTATATGACACATGTAATAACTACCATTAGTTTTGAACTTCAGGTAGTCATTTTTCATGCTTTTATCACAAATCTCAAGCCATTTAATTTTTTTTTCTTAAGGACCTGAGTTTCTTGAATTGTAAAGAATATGTGAGAATTTCAATTTTTATAATATAAAATTTTTCTAGTATGGAAAGTTCGAAAGTCGAAGCAAAGACAGGAATGTCAGAAGGCAAAATTTTCAATAACGATTTTCAATATTTTCGCTGGTGATGCTGGGACAATAAATGGGAAACCAGGTTTCAAACCGGGCCTTTAAATGCTCATCTATTCCAAAAGGTCTGCGGGTCGTTCAGTGCTACCCTGTCATGCCCCTTAAGGGTGAAATTTGTTCATGCAAAAGATGGAAGGCTATTTCTAATAAGAATCACCTGAAACCGTGCCTGGCTGCCAGGAGAACCCCAGCGCTCCCTTCCAGCAGGCACCTCCCGGAGCAAACCTGCAGCTGCCCGGAGAGCTGCAATCTCAAAAAGGCACAGGAGGTGGCACCAACCTCCCAGCAGTGACCGCGGAGGCAGAGCCAGGCTCAGGCTGGCTCTGGGAGAGATTCATTTGCTTAATTCCTCCAAAATACCGCTAGCCAAGAGGTGCTGGGAGAGAGGGGAGAGCACAGAGGAGGTGCTCGCTGTGCTGAACGCAGGCGAAGCTGAGGAAAATCATCAGTGCTGATGGCGTTGGGAGTACATTTTGCTGCCTCCCAGGAGAGCTGCAGCACTGAAAGCTGAAGCGGCTGTTTCAAGGGCTGTATCACAGGCACCTACGATATTGAGGGTGGTTTTGGGAAACAACTGGACTCTGGGGAACTTCTTGCTATGACTGGTTAGAAGGCCAGCGATTTTTTGCTTGCCAAGGGTGGTATAAAACCTTGTGCAGATCCTGTTGTGAAGTTCTTGCCCAGGCAATATGTAAAGTGTTTGGTTAATGTAAACCACCTATTTATAATGACTTTTTAAAATGTACTATAATTTAATAGTTAATAGCCTGGCTAGTGATGATATGAGTGAATGGATGATAGCACACAAATATTAGCAAGAATATTATAATAGCTGTGGAGAAATAGGAGGACCCTGAGTTTCTATAGCTTTAAGTTTTATTTTGAGGGAAGGGGTATTTTTTCTTTTTTCTTCTTTTTTTTCCCCTTCTTTACAAAAAGTGCAGAATTCAAAATGGAAAATCTAAGATTAAATCTAAAGCTGCTAGCTTACAAGTGAGAGGTGAAGAAGTGACAGTCTTCATAGTAATACTATTCCACATGGCAACCAGCAGTATTTTCCATTCCTGTTTTTCTTTTCAAATGTTTCTTTCTGGTGCTGCTGAACTTCTTGCCCTCTTGAATGCTTTGCTTTCTGATACAAGAAGCGCTGCAAGCTCATCCTTCTTGAAAGGGGCCATTTATTCAGTGAAGTTTTTGTCAGACCACTTATGTAACCTTCAAAACCAATTCCCAGTGCTTTCCTTTCACTGCCTTTGTGAGAAGCATCTGGATTCTTGGACTGAACAGATATTTTATAAATACAATACACTGTGCTGCTAGATCAACATCAATTGCTGCAGTTGGATCACCAGTGCTGTACAGCTGCAGAAAGGAAATGGTCTTGACAAATAGGAGACGTAGGATTTTTCCAGTACAGTATTTAGAAAGAGCTGCCACGTGAAATCCCCATTAGGCAGCAGCACTACAAAGATAAAGGCGAGCTACATACAGTGCCACAGCAGCACATGTGAATCTCTCACTTTCTTCCTGAATTCTTGCTTGCTGCAATCATCACCATGCTTAAGTGAAGAACAGCAAAAAGTATTGGGTTATCAGGCATAGGAAAGCTGATAACTGATAGAGCAAAGTGAACTTTACTGCGAGGCACAGATGGGAAGCACATACTGTCCTGAATTTGTCTGCTTTTCCTTTAGAGAATGACAAGTATTTAGCATTATACGTCCCCTGAGTATCAGTGTTGAATCATGAATGTCAGCTGCATATAACATTTCAAAGCAATCGTACTGTTAGCACAATTACAAATGCACTTGATTAAATCTTCCTACGCTATGAAAGAAGTTGCAAACAACAGCTTCAGGGCCAGTTTTTCTCCTTCCCATAGAGCCGTTCAGGAAGGCTTCCAGTAGGTCAATTTATGGGCATAATCCAGGAGAGAGCTGAAGTGGTAAAATGAACTGTGTTGTTGAGTGAGTGAATTATACTCCATTGCTGAATTGTTTCTGCTATTACCTTTTTGTTTTCCTAGTACTAAGCAGTGGGGTTTGTGTTATTTGCACAAACTAGCAGAGAGACTTTGCACTACAGAAGTCCTGACACTACCCAAACATGCAGTCATATGCTCAGACCATTCCATGCTCTTTTCACTAAGGATGATGGCACCCAGCACCGTCAAATAAGGCATACACGGCCCATTGCTAGTAAAAATACTCTTTTTCCATTAATGGATCCTGACAGGAGGGAAGAGAAGAATCGTTTCACAATCTACTGTCTTGACAAAACATTTTACCCAAATATTTTCAGGCATTTGATGAGGATCCAGTATCAGATGGATTGGAAAAGGAACAGAAATGACAGGAAGATCGTGAAGATTTTTGGGAGAGACCTGAAAAATGAAAATGTCTTTTCCAGATCTTTCCAACATTCCTCAAGTTGGCCAAAAAAGGGAAGGCATTTTGCATCTAAGGACTAGTTTAGTAGAGAATCCAGAAAGTGCTACTGGGGGAAAAAAACTTACCTTTGAAAACATCTTGGCTATCAAAGGAAAGAATTAAGACTGTCACTTGGACTATTAAATTATTTGAAATATGAAGGCTACTATTGAAAGGGGTATTGGAGATGATGGATTATACCTATTTGCTACACAGTGGCAAAATAAATGCACAGTGGTATGGTTTCTAGTGTGCCTCTTTTTTATTTCTAGTGATTTGTTGGCAGAAGGCCTGTAAAAATAATGGAAAATCAAGTAAAGCAACCAGTTAGTTAAAAAAAGATAGCATTAATACTTTTAATCTCTTAAAAAGCTGTATTTTTACTTTAAATAATATTAGTCACTTTTTAAATAGGGTATTGTATGCTTTGTCTGAGGTCAGAGCAGGTACATGGTGTTTGCATAACTCACGGAGTACAAAGCTCTCTTGGCTATTTCTGGATGCTCAGAACACCATTGAACCAAGACTGCATATTTATAATGCACGTTTTCTCCTTGAAGCTCATGTATATCTGTGATTATAATTCCTACAAATTACTTGAATGCCTCCATGCAGTTTAAAGTCATGTGTCGAAGTCAAGTCTTTTTAAAGAAGTGATTTGCAGAAAATGAAAACACACTAAGCCTTTTTATCTTAAATCTCGTCCTCTCAGCAGAAGAAAATGATCTGAATAGAAGAATACAAACCTGCTCTTATGAAAACCAGTGGAAAATGTATAAGAGGAAAAAAATACATCAACTGCTAATATTGGCAATCTAAATCTTTTGGACGTTCTAATACTGAGAATTAAGAGAATGTGTGTTCTGTTGATGAGATAGCTCCAATGATGAAGAAGGAACAGCTTGAAAAACTATGAAAATTTAGGGGGTACAGTCTAAAAATAATTTACCAGAAAAAAAACAAGATTTGAAAAGCCCCATTTCAAAAATCTGTTTTTACAATGAAGGATGCAAAATTACTCATCAAGTGCTTAATCACAATCTTCTATAGTTTCTTGGCTGCTTGCTAATATGAGTATTACCATCCAGACTGATTTAGTTGGCTCAGCTCTTCCCTTGATGGCTTAAATGATTTACTATCCATCCTTCTGAGAACAACAGCTCCAGGAACACTTGTTCCAATCTCTAGGACATGCCTGCTCCGTGCCTGCTCTGAAAAAGGCTTTTTTTTTCTTTTTTTGGCTTTCTTGCCCTTTGGATCAAACTGCTGACAAAAACACGTGCATAGGATGGGAGATACATGTTGCACGTGCCATTTGGTCCAGTTAAAATACTACAAGCATACTAAGGCTTGCTGAGGACTGAATATCCTCTTGCACCAGGGAGGCTGAGAGTAAAGAGATTGAGCAAGTTTATCTACTTTTACAACAGATAGTGGGTCTATGACAGCTGAGCTAGGGACAGCATGAATTTAGTAGGGCACACCATATTTTGTGAGGAATAAGTGCAATGTGTATAAACATCAGAAACAACTCTAACATCTTCTTGGTCTCTTTAGCCATCCTTTGGTAACTATGTTTTAGATTCCATAGCTCAAGAGACTTGAACTCAGTCTAGCAGGTTAAAGTTGAAACAGTCCCTTACTCTGTGCCTGCCTTTCTCTGCCCGGAGAGCCTCCTGGTTTGCTCCTGGCCAATGTCTATGCCCAGCTTGGGCTCAGATGACCATATACTGGGGAAGGGATTCCACTCCCTCCTGTTGGAGGGATATCTGCTCTTCTCTCACTCTTGGCTTAGGGTGCAGTGCCTTTGGTTTCAGCCCTCTTCCTTCCCTCAGTCATGTAGGACACATGAGGAACAGAGGGAGCAGGCAGCTTTCTTTAATTGAAGCATTGTTGTGTGTTTAAAATAGCACTTAAGAGAAAAAAAAAGGATTTTAAGTAGCAGAGTTTTATATCACATGCGTGCATACCTGCCATCCTGATCTCAAGCAGAATTCAGTTCTCTAAAGACTGTGGGCTGTTCCCCTGCTCCAGACTGCCCCACTCTTCTGGCTCTGCATAACTGCCTTGCTTTTAACAGTCTCTCACTTGCTTACAGCATATGTTCTTTTAATTTGCCGTGTTCATCCATTTGCTGATCTCTTTTCACTGTGTTCACAGGGAAACCTATTCCAGTGAGTTCAGCAGTGGCTTAAGGGTAAAACATCTAAGTGAATACCCTTTCTATCAATGGTGTTAGTAGACTTGCAGTCTTCAGCCACTGTCGTATGTCCTGCTTATTCTTTCAGGTGCTGTTAAACTAAATCAACAGATTTATACAGAAATACACCAGTAACAAGCACAAAGTCATACCCTATTCAGAAAATAAAAGAGAGCAGCTGTGATATAGGAAGAGTTGTTAACACTAACCTTGAAATTGCTGGATCATTCTCTTGTTGTTCTTTAACTTGAGAAATTAAATAAAAAGAAGACAATTACTTGGAGCTGAATTTGGTGTTTTTCATAGTTAAGTCTTTTTTATTAAATGTGAGTTTTGACTTAGGAGTCCAATCCCAGCTCTTTATTTTATTAGAGAGAGAGAGAGTAAACAAATGTTGAAATAGAAGGCAGGTAAAACAGCTGGAAGCTCTCCTGGATCTGTAAGTGTAATGTTGGATTTTCTACTCCAAACTCTGCTTTCCTGACTAATATGTTTGTATATACTTATGGAAATAACATTTTATTGTGTACAATTTGAGTACACTGTTTTGTCTGCTTTTTCTCTTCTCTTTTTTTTTTTTTTTCCCCATGTGTTAGGGACGCTCAAAACCATACAGTCAGAAAACCTAACATTTTATATGTGTAACATAGGAGTGCCAAAGGTTGTTCCATTTGCACACAGTTTTGCAAATCATGGCCATAACATTTTCATTGATCACGGTAATATATTTTGCATGCATGTTGTTTGATATCAGCAAGGGAGTATACTTCCTTTGTAACCGAGGAACCTTACCTGCAGTCTCTTAAGTAGCCCTTTCAATGGACAGAATTAATCCAAGTTACTGTGTGACTGGAAAATCTCTCAAGAGCAAGCTTAGTAAGTGGCATGGGTGATTTGATAGATTGGGCTCTACCATCAAAGCAGACTGAATGAGCATCCCAGGCCTATACTGAGAAGTCCTGTTCTCACTATATTTTAGATAAGACATAAAACTGAGACCATCGCTGCTTGTGGTCATAAGAGAGCTTAAACTACTTTTGTAGTGTCAACACCAATACTGTGGCCAAGAGCCATGCATGTCATTGCTTTCCACCTACCCCAATCCCTCAGCTGTTTCAGTGGTATACGATACCCTTCTCTACTTCCGACTCTAAGCTGGTGTTTAAAACCATTCATTGTAAAACAGCTACTGTGCTCCCTCTTGGGGTGGAAGTCCCTAACTCTTGGGGCTACTGCATAACAATATTTCATCCTTCAACATCCTCTGAAGGAAGGAGACATGGAAGGCCAGAAGGGGTATGTGAATGTACATGTATCACTCCATAACTCCAGAGCTGAATGCTTCTCATGCTGAGCAGAACTTTGCAGGATACTCACGGTTTTGATACCAATGAATTTTATGTAACTTTGACATTTTCCCTGCCCTTCCCTCAGAGGATAAACCAGGTCAGTTCTAGGTATGAGTGTGAGTTTTGTGGTTTGGTCTCTTTTCAAAGAATCCAGTTCCATGGTGTTACTGGCAACCACATCACACTGTCTTGACTATAAATTGATTTTCAAAATAATTTTCATTTCTTGTTTGTACCTCTACAGCAAGGCCCCTTCTAACTTTAGACTGGCTTTCCAGTCTTTCTGGAGTTTATTCTTCCAAGGTCACCATCACCACTGTAGAAATGAAGAGTGAGATTGAGACAGGCAGCTGGTAGCAGGTTATTTTCTCTTATTGGATGTGAGAGGGATGAAAGCAATGTCCTAGTTCAGTGGCCTTCAGCAGATTGCTGCTAGCTTTCTTGGCCTTGTGGGTATTTTCCCATTGAGTGCATTGAGTTCTGTGTATTTCAACTATATCTTATCCAACTTTTGGACATTGTGTCCTCCAGGAAAACATAATCTCACAGGAAGATCTTCCAAGCACCCAACAATTAGTGAAGTTTTAGCTAACAGGTAACTGGTATTCAGGGGAAAACAGTTTCATTCTGCAAGTAGATAGGGCTGCTATTTATTTCTCATTTCTCTTTTGTGTCCAATTCTTTTGCCCTTTCCAGTTATTTCTTTATTTCTAATGGAAATAAGCATAGAGTAGCTTTCTTTGCAAGACATCTTAGCAGCAATTACTTGGTTGGAAACTTAGATGGATACTTAGGAACCTTGCTTAAGTGGAATCCATGGTGGAAGGCATCCAGGAAAATCTATTGGCGGCTCAGATTATACTGAGTAGTGTTAGAAGATTTAAGTCTCTCCAGAGATACTTAAATCTCAACTAAATTCTGCAACTGCAGCATCTGCTGCAGCTCTTGTTAAAAAAATACAATAAAAATTAAAATAAGATAAAAGTCAAATAAATGTAAGATACTAATAAACCACGCTAAAGTGCAATGTCAGTACTCTTATGAAATGTGGAACTGGCAGCATGGAATCTAGAAAGGGAACAAGAGATGTAACTGAAACCATATCAGAAACAAATTTCACCAATGTCAGTCACTAGTCAAAGCTTTTCAAATAGCAGGTCCCTCTACAGGTGCATGGAGTATTGGCAACAGAACAAGAAAAGTTCGGCTGTGACTCAATTTCACTGGGAAGGAGAGAAAGTTCTGGATATAATGAACACAATGAAAACAGTTATGTTTCAGGACTGTCATCCACACTTTTGTGCATCTGGAACGTATTTTTCTTGGAGCACAAGTAGAGATAAATCCTCATTTGAAGCCCAAAGAAGTCAACAAAAATCTTTAGACTGACTTCAGTGAGTTTTTCACCAAGCCTTTGACTGGCACATCACGTAAGCAGAAGTCTTAAAGGAGAATCAGATTGGTTCTTTTGGCTTGCACTGTTGCAAACACCTTTCCTAGCATTTTGGATGGGGAAGCAGCAATATTTTAATGAAAACATTTAGCTCTTTTGCAATGCACGTGAGGCAAATGCATTGTTAGAGACAAACCCAACAATACTAGGGCCTTATAAACAGCAAGAAACAATAGAGCCCTGGAGGAGAGGTAACTTATGCATTTGATTTAAACCTGCTAATCTGGAGCCAGAGTACCCAGTGCCAGGCATCAATAAACCCTCAATGCCCAGTCATCAGGAGGGTGCCAAAGGGATTTAAAATACCAGTTTCAGGAACTCAGAGGTTTCATGGTATTATCCTCTATAGTTTTACCTCATTCAGCATTGCTTAAGGTTCTTTTGGGCTTTCCATGAGTAGGCACTGACCCAGTATTTGGCCTTTAATGAAGAACAGAAGCATTAAATGCTCTAAAGTTTTCCAATAAAGAAGTGAGCCATTACTGAAATTCACTCATTTTATCCTAATAACATTGCATTTCCTGCCAATAGCTTAAAATATGCCGTTATTCTCCCTGAAAAGAAAAAGGTCTTAACTCTAAAATAAGACTCTGGAAATGATATAACATAAACATGTGCTGACATTAATTACTGTAATATTTATCTATAAAACAGATGGTAGTGCTTTCAAAAATGTGTGAGCAATGATCAGAATGAATTCATTAGGCATTTATATTGCTGTCATGTACTTGCTTAGGTGTTGCCTTGGACCCTGCTATATGCTAAGGGGCTCTTTCTTTTTAAGTGAGGTTTTACCAAACAGATGGAAAACATTATTAACTACTGTTTTCCTTTCTTGTCAAAGATGTTTTGTCTAATCATCGCTATAATTACACATCCACATTGTAGTAAATCATGCTGTATAAACATTTAGAACCGAGTGGATTATTAGGGTGAAATGCAAAGTATTCCAGACATTAAAACAAAACAAATATGGACTGGACTCTGCTGAATAATAACAATTTTCAACATCAAGCACAGACAAAACATAATTTAATAGCTTTGGCTTTTCTTTCTTCCATTTATGTCCCATTATTCTATGTACAGTGTATCTTGGGTGCTTTCAAATGCCTTCCTCCTCTTTCTTTGTGTGAATATTTTAGTGAGGAGACATTTTCCTTTATACAGAAGCTCTCTTTAACATCTCACTGCCACTGTTTTCTTCTTTTAATTTAATACATTATCACAAAAGCATTCAGGAACAAAGCGACAACAATGAAATCTAATGGGACCCCTCTGCTTCCTAAGATAGCCACAAAATTTGCACCCTTGTTGAAGCAAGTGTATTTGGTCAGGGTAACCAACTATTTTGGGACCAGATTTGCAGTACTCAACTTTTCTACCTGCAGCTCCACATCTGTCAGGTTCAGAATCACAAAATAACGGCATGAACAACTGCATTTCTCTCAGGCTTGTGACTCCACTCAAAGGCTGCCATAGCCCCACTTTGGATCACAACCTCAGTTTGGGAATTGCTGGCATGGATGGTGGCTCGGCACAGTTCACACCACGCAGCTCTGCTTGACTCTGTTTGGCCAAGCAGTGAGTGCAGTGGGGATGTGTTTCATTTCCCATCTATGGTGTAGATGCTTATATTTGTGCTGGTCATCCTTTAAAGTCAGTGGAAAGAAATAGGAGCTTTTATGGCACTGGATTAGTTGACTGTACTGACAGGGTGAATTCTGCTCTGCTGCCCAGATAATTCTAATACAAGGCTCTCCAAATGTCTAGGATTTAAGAGGTAGAGCTTGAAACTAATCTTTTTCTGCTATCCCAAAGGCTTGTGAGTATTGTCTTACAATGTCAGAAAATTGAGTTATCCTCCTTCTGTAGACACCATGAAAGCTGAATGTTCAATTGTTACAGACAAAATTCAGATTCCACCAGAGACTGGAAGAACATTTATTGCATCTTACATGTGGCTGACACTTGGAAAACAACAAATACCTTAACACTGTGTACAATTTCAGGACAATTTTCACATCTTCTTTTGTAAGAGCTAGGCTGCATTAACATTTCCCTCTTCTAACTTAGTTAAAGGTTATTGCACCAGCTGTGTCTTGCAAGATGAAAAATTTATGATAGGAGCTATGGCTAGACACTAAAATACAAAAAGGTTTCTTTTGTTTTAGACCTTTTCTGCATACTTTTGCATCCAAAATAGAATTGTGCAGGGTCCTGCTATTTCTGAAATACACTATGGCCAACTGCAGAATTAGCAGAATATCAGTGATACTGGCTAAATAAAGTTGGTTATTGGGGAGCTGAAATACTGAAAAAAAACCCAAACAAACCCCACAAAGAAAGATTTAACTAGCTTCTGTGAAAAGCAAACTAACTATATACAACATATATACAACACCAGAAAAAATCTCGCTGTACAGAATTGATTCACCAAGCAATAACAGCTTGATCCCTTGGTCTTCTGCAGTTCAATATCACGATCTACTTAAAAGGATAAAAATGCCGGAGTCTTTTTATTTTTATCAATTCTGCTTTTATTCCTTTTAAAAAAAATAATTAAGCAATACAAAGCAGATTAATCTATTTCTATCTACAAACATTTACATAGTGTGTTGGAAGTTGATCATGAGTTAGATTTTATCAGCAATGTTCTCTTTGTTGTAATTCCATACATTGCCCGAGGAAAACCAAGGGTACAGAGCTGGCCATTTCTACAAGCTGATTACAAAGTCTGCAACAAGTTGTGAGAGTTAGGGCTTGATTAGTGTCTGCTGTAATATAAAAGCCCCATGCAAATTGAAGTGTTGATCATCAGTAAATCTATCATACCTTTTCAAAGATGCATTTTTTTGCAGCTTCTAGAGGGCATACCTCAAAAGCTTTCCTTCTCAGCTCTCCTGTGTGGGTGGCAGAGGGTTTACCCAGCTTAGTTTTCCTGTGTTGAAATGACCCCGCAGTACTACGATGCCATTAGCTGGCAAGGCAGTGGGTGTTTAATGTTGCTCTTTCAAAGCACATTAAGGCCACTGCAACTTTCCTGGCTCAGGAGATGCATTTCCAGCTGCTGCTTTCCCCTGCCAGTATTGCACAAGGACTGCCCCATGTGTTCACCCTTTGTGCCCAATACTGCACTAAGGTGAGGCTGATCAGATGACAGCTCCTTACTTAAACACTGGTGCATGGGTAGGATCAGCCTGTTTGCAGTGGCGTGCTCTTAGGGTCATGTTAGAGCACACTCTAACTTTTCAGTAAGCTGTTAAGGACGTCCATGCCACTTATCTCTGCCAAAAGCAATGCAGAGGCCTGGCGCATTGTGCCTTCTGGAAAAAATGGATGTTCAGGATGTCTCTGTGAAGAACCACTGAAGTCATGAAAGGAAAAGCTAAGGAATGTCACACCTGGTACGCAAATCCATGCTACATGAAGAATATCTCATGAAGGCTCTTTCATGCTATGAGACCAGACAAAACCAGACCCCTGGCTGCTTTGAAGCCACCTCTTTGTGTTGGAACAGGCTAGACAATTTGTGGTCACAATCATGCCACATTTTAAAGCTGACAACAGTGAGCTATCAAAGCTATCAAGGGCACTGGGACTGACTGGGCCTCATTCTATACCAGAATGTCTTTGACACAAAGTCTACAGCAGGAGGAAAAGAAATCAGCACTAACCCCTCACCTGGCCACCCTGGTGGGGAAGCCTCCTCTGGTAAGTACTGCTCTTGTATCACATAGTAGAACAGATGGTCTGTAGACCCTTCTGGAGCACAAATCTATTAACAATTTTCCTGTTACTGTGGTTTCTATGGGTTCCTGTGGGCTTCTGTGATGCTGCTGGACTTTTCTATTTATGAGCTCCTAAGAGGTGTGATGATTATGTATGATGGTAAATAATATAATATGTGACTGGTATTTAGGGCTAAAATTCTTTTTTTGGGTGCTAGCTGGATGTTGCCATTTTGGACAGATTTGGGCCACTAAATAACCTGTTCAGTGTTGAGAGTGTGTAAGGGAGGTATCACTCTAAAAACAGTGTTGAGAAAAGGGGGTCTGGCTTTTCCTTTCCACAGACCTCTCCTCATTTCTTGCTGTCAGCCATAGAAAACTCTTACCACCCAAATATGGCTGGGGAGATGGATCAGGAGTGGCTGTGGGGGAAGAAGCTGTTTAAGACACCACTGCTCTAAGAAAGTTAAGTTCTCAGTCATCCAGCCATGAGTCTCGCTCTCTCAGCTTGCCTTGGATGACACAAAATGGCGCATATATTCCTTTTCTCTTCAGTGCACCAACTTCAGTAATATTCCCTTATATTGAAAATATATTGAGCACGGTGATAATGACACATAATTTCAGCTCGCTTGTTCAATAGTTGGACTAGTGTCCTGCTTCTCAATGGAGAAGGACAGAGAACTGAGTGTAAAAGCTTCATCCTGATCTTGCAGCTGACCCAGCAAAGACCTTCTCTATGGCCTAAGTGAATCTAGGAAAGAAATGGGAGATACTGAGTTAGGTCCTGGGAATCATGAGGAGAAAAACAGCCTTGCCTGAAAGTGTACTTTCAGCTTTAAAAATCCCAACCAGTGTCGTTTTGGATTTTTGGCTCCTTTTTTTCCTCCTTTCCATGGGGGGGGGAGGGAAAAACTAAACTCTGTCTCCGCTTTGCAATCCGTCAAACCGAGGCAACCCTGGCAGCACCTTCCTGCATACATGGCACTTGCTTTGCAGCCTGCACAGCATAGGTGCTGTGGGCAGCTTCTTCCCACACAGATTATGGAATTAAGAGAACAGATACTTCTGGGAACAGACCTTCAAATTTTCAATCCTACAAAAGGGCTTATGCCTTGGCATTTTACTTTTTCCTTGGCAACAGAATGTTAGGGGTACCAGAATCACAGAATCACCAAATCACAGAATGTTAGGGGTTGGAAGGGACCTCGAAAGATCATCTAGTCCAACCTCCCTGCCAGAGCAGGACAACCTAGAGCAGGTCACACAGGAATGCATCCAGTCAGGTTTTGAACGTCTCCAGAGGAGAGACGTTTGCTACCAGCTGAGGATCTCAAAAGCAGGATTTCAGAAAAGGCCAGGGACCTAAAAATGATTCCCATATTGGTGTCTAGTCAATGTGCTCTTTCCTAATATCATTACTGTTTTCCTACTGTTACCAACATTGATAGGGTAGGGACTATCATCACTGAAAAAAGCACTACAAATCCAAACTGTGGTAATTTGCTCTATTGCAAAGCCTTTGGCAGACTGTCAAATATATTGCTAGAAACTGCCAGCTCCAATAGTGCTTTCTCCATGCAGCCACTAAGAGATCAATAGCAGTGCTAATCATGAAAGTAAGGAGAGATCATAAGAGAGCAGTAAAACAAGGGAAATTGTGAGTTTCACCTGTCATTCCTGTTGATTCTGGATGGTTTCTGCTAGTAATTTCATAATGCATCATGAATTTCCATAAGGCAGAGCACTCAGCACATGCATAAAGAACTTTCAGAATTTTTGCCCATAGGGTTGAATGCTTAATATAAGAGAAAAATTTTGATCTATGGAAATAGAGGCTGAGGTTGCAATAGGGGACAATTAGCTGTCTGGACTCAGGTATTACAGGTTGTCTGGTAAGTCCCACTGCAGTGCAGATAAATGTAACCTTCACACATGAGCAGACAGGTCCTGTGGCTGCCTCAGTAGCCTCTTTAGTGGCTGCTTAGTAACTCTTTAGCTTCAGTAAAATGGCTCTAGGCTTCTGCCAGTGTGAAACCAGGCACAGGTCCTGGCAGCTGAGTTCAGAGGTCATCTATACGTACACTTTGAGTATGCCGAGTCTGCAGGAGTTGAGCTTGATTTGCAGACAAAAGGGACAGAAGATGGGCTAAATTATGCAGGATTAGACTCACATAGCTGCATTTCAATATTTGCACCAGCGTGTCATGGTGCACAGCAGGGCCATTTTTCCCAGATGCCAGCCAGTGGGAGCACTGCAGGGACAGATCACAACTGGGGAGAAGAAAGGGCTCCTATTCCCCCTCAGCAGCCTCCTCCAAACTTCTGTGCGCAGCATGAAGTTGAGAGCAAAAGGTGAAAGACTCTTCAATATTCCTGTGCTGGGAGGACACTCACCAGGAGATGGGGCTCATGCCAGTGCTGAGGAGGAAGCAACCAGGAAAGAAGCTTCCAGACAGCAATTATAAAACAATCCCAAAGAGCAGACTTTAGACAGTTCAGTTTAGATCACAGGAAACAATTTATGAACCTATCATGTTCTGTTTTTCACTAGCCTGAATGCTGAGTACACAGATGGTACATGGTCAGGTTTCTTCACGAACACATGTATATATACCACTTAGTGTGATGGAAGGTGATGTGCCAGGCAGCCGGATTTCAGACATGCAGAGGTATATGGCAGAGTGAAAAAAAGTAAGGATGATACTGTTTATACAGTGAAAGGTCTGCTGGGCTAGGACTAGGCACTCAGACTTTTAAAAGGTAGGGTAGAAAAACCACATTATAATACTTTGGTAAAAGGAAGTAGCATAGACCTTACAGAACCAGGAGGAAAAGCTCATATATTTTTACTGAAACATTTTGTGTTGTATTTCATCTGCTAATGAAACCAGATGAACTATGAAAAGAGGTCCACCCAGCCCTTGATTGCTTACTTAGAAGGATTATTACAGAATTTATATATAGACCATGTCTCATCTCACGCAATGTACTTTTCTGTCATTCATTCAGACACACACAATTACAATATATCCAGGCCAATCAAAGATGTATTCTGTGGCATGACCAATATGCATGTTGAACCAGCTTTAGAAGGAAAGTGCAAAGCCCAAAAGCTGTAGAAACAATAAATAAGACATCACACTACTGGAAGATGACAATTTTTATTTTACTTGTTATTCATTCCTCAAGAGTTCAAAAAGTTCAAGCAGCTTCTATACTTTTAACACTTTTGGAGTTCTGCTGTAGCAGAAAATAATTGTGATCCTTTGCAGATGCTTATTAATTCAATTTTTTTGAATTCTTTATGCCTGCTAAACTTGAAATATTTGAATAGTCAATGTGAAATTTTTCTTCTGACATCTGTGAGTAAAACAAAAGTACATAGTGGTGAGAAGTATCAGTGTTCTTAGCAAGTTGTCAGATTTTATCAGCCTTTGAACAATTTTTATAAAAACTTTTCTTTCTTCCTTAAACAATCTTGGTTTTACTTGGATTGTATCAGTCTCCACATCACTACTCAAGAAAAAATTAAACTAGACAACAAGCTTGGAGTTGTATCTGCCCTCAAAATAATTTAAAAACAATGGAAGATTATATCACCTGAGGATATATGATCTGCTCACTATGAACTCCCAGGACACTGCAATGAGCCCAGTAGTGTATGTGATGTCTAGAGAAGATGTCATCTACTGCCCAAAGCTGCTGGTTCCTGTTTCATTTACACAAGGGTATTATTAGGCGATATAATTTTGATGATGTAATGTTTGCAATTTTATATCCTGTTTCCCTAATTTTGGTGGGTGGAATTCCTAGGCTGAAATTACCTTTGCATGGTTGAATTAATCTCTCCCATTAAAAGAGGTTGTTTTTTATTGCTTGTCTGCAGAATCTAAAGTAGCTGCACTCCAAGCAGAGGGCTATCCTCTTTGTCACAAGAGAGGGATTCTGACTTATCGATGCTATATATGAATCAAGATAGATTTCAGCGGTAACTATTTGCTTGTATAAATATTTGCACAAATTTTCCCAGAAATAAAGCTAAACTACAAATGGAAGAAAATTAGTAGAGATAAAAAGTCCTTTTTTCTGCTTCATTTACATAATTAATACGGAGAAGTCCAAGCTACTCTAATAGTAGACTGGTGTGGAAAGAAAGGGATCTTCCTGTAGACCCAAAGCTTACCAATTTCCTGTTGTCAGCATAACCTGCGATGATCTAAATTCATACTGAATGAGGACAGCAGGAACGGCTCAAGCTGACCTAAGACTGTGCTGCCACTGAGAGTGGAGGGACCCCCTCACCCCCTTTGTTTATGTGCTCCTGCCACTTCACCTGCGTCAGCTCTGCCCAGGTAGTGCAACCACCGGGGAGTGAGACCCTTGCTGATCGGACAGAAACTTTCTTTCTGCAAGGTTTGTTTTCAATCAGGAATTGAAGCTTTCCCACTGCACTTGATCAGGCAGCAGTGGGAGCATGTAGCTAAGAGTGGGAATAAAGTCCCCGCTTTTGGCAGCTGTTTGGTCTCAGAGAGGTGTCTGCAGCCTGTGGAGCACTCCCCAAGTGCCCGTGCTGTGGAGGACATACTAAGACTGTTTGGGCAGCTAATGAAGTCCTCCGTTAGCTTCAGTCAAAGCAAGATTGTAGGAGCTGCACAAACTCTCCTTTTTTTTGTGCTGTAGCACTTGAATCGTGTAACTAACTTGTCGTATTGGCAAGTATATTTTTCTCCTGAAAAAGTGTTGCTGAGGAATAATGGGTTAGGAAGGAGGCCTTCATTTTGAGAGGTGAGAGAACGAGGACATGGTCAGGTTGGATGGGGCCCTGAGCTACCCGGTCTAGTGGAGGATGTCCATGGCGGGGGGGTGGACTAGATGACATTTAAAGTGATTCTGTGATTCTGTGACATGATGTACTTCCTAAAACATAGGTGGTTATAATCTCAACTTTTGGACTGGACCTATTCAGTCTCTTGTACAAGTTAATAATTAAACCATGCTTAGGTTTTGCTTAAGAGTCTATAACCCTTTAAAGTCTGTAGTTCTCTGTAATGTCCAGGCAGAGCTTACCTGCCTCTTCTGTGATACATATGAATATCTAAATTATACAGCAGCATGAAGATAATTTTGTTTATACTTGTTGAATTAATAGGATGTTTTTAGTAACAGCCACACATCTTAATTTAGCACATTTTTATGCAAGGAAAAAAAATGATTTGTCTTATTTCTTGAAATGGTAAATCCTGGAACCTCCACTGAGCCTGAATACTCATAGTGGTGGAAGGGCCTTTCCATGGGAGCTGTGGGGAAAAAAATAACCTTTTCTATGTTGCTAGTACAGTCTCAGGACTACATGTGCAGCTAATCTACTGCAACTCCATGGAGTTAGTGAGAGAATGGCTGGAAGATTTGGGCTGCTCTGTTCTCCCTAGTAGTAATAGCATCTGGCAAATCATGCCCCTCCAATGTCTGCTCCTAAAGCACAGAGATCACATACAATCTCCTTTTGCTGTTCCTCAGATGTCATGGGCAACACAGCAGGGCCATGCCTTCAGCCTGTTTTGAGGTGGAGTTAGGATCTGATTGAGTTTGACTAGGATATGATCATAGCAGACAATGCAACTTTAGAATAAAAGGAAGCTATGAAGAAGTAGCCACTATTACTTATGTCTGTAAGAGGGGAAGTGCCTTTCGCATGTCAGCTAGTAGCCACCTGCCAATGTGCCCTGCAAGCAGAAAGCTTATGGTGTCTAAAGGTCAAAAGAAGTTTTCTAGTATCAACTTTCTTTGCTTTTGTAGTGTTTGTAAGACACAATCCAGCATACAGAGCTAAAGTTTCGCACTATTTCTGTCTCACAGTATGGCTCTACAGCAATGTCTAGCTCTTTCATGATGCTTTCCATCATTAGAAATGTTCTGTAAAGGAGCTTATTTTCTTGTTCCAAATTTACAGATGAAGAAAGGAGGGTAATAATAACATAAATACATAATGTCATTTTTATAGGTCATCCAGCCAACTGCCTCAAAATTGAATCCTGGCCACCAAGTCCCCATGGTGTGATCTAGCTGCTAGGTACCAGGGCCTTTCCTGTGTGCACTCAGACAGAGTGGTACAGCTATTGTTTGCATGGGAAGTCATATCTCATGAAACATCCTGTAGCCATGCTCAGGGAGAGGTTATTTATTTTAAACAGAAAGAGTAAAATTATAAGAAGGTCCAAGCAATTTTAAGACCTGTTGACTTGTACATGTATTTAAGAAAATTTATTATTCTAGAACTTGTGCTTGCTCATTGGCTAGAAATTAGATTGCTGCTTAGATTTCAAGGCAGGGGGAGTTTCTGGTATGTTCAGACCTTTCTATCTGGTTGAAAAGCTTCCTCTGGTTTCCTGACTAGCCTTCTCTGTATTATCTCCCCTCCACAATTTGTTCTCCACTGTCACCATTGTATCCTGACTTCAGGCCATAGCTCTCCCCATTTCCAAGATCCCTCCAGCTAGGTAAGCTCTGCCAAACTTCCCTGAGAACATCTCTAATTCTTTCCTAGATTCATGCTTCTTTGTACTAAGAAGCCAACATTTTCTGATAAATTACATCAGCCTTCCTAGAGAAGTACAAGGAAATACTGGAATATCTAAAATAGCTCAAGATGGTGACTGTTGGTTATCATTAATAAATGGGTCTCCAGCTATTTTTTTAAAATAAAGACAAACTCAAGGCCATTTCTGCCTATTCAAGTCCATGAGCACATCTTAAATAGAAAAACATGTAAAAATACTTCCCTGTGTATAGCATTGCATATTCTCCATTTGACTGAATCACTGAATCAGATTAAATGAACAAAAACTTACTGAAAATACATGCTTGCAATTGCTTGTTAACAGTCTTAAAACACTAAGCAACATAAGGCAATACACTAAGAAACCACAGTTGAGATGGAGAGGAGAGGAGTGAAGAGGAGAAAACTAAAACCCAGAAATTACATGCAAGGAATCACTGTAGAGTGTGAAGGAAACAGGGTGCATGATATATGAGAGGAAACCATTATGACTTAGTTCTGCTTATACAGAAATCACTGTGAGATTTATTAGTAGTGCCCCAGGAGCAGGACCAAAACCTGCCTAAGTGGGTAGTGAATGAAAGCAAGAGGTCTGGAACTGGACCGTTAACAGTTTATATCCTCTTGTGCTCAGTGTGTGCATTTAGATATGACATTCACAGATTCAAAATAACAAAAGCTCACAATTAAATAGTTCTAGAAAAAGCTGGTGGGTTCCTGGAAGACAATTTAACATCGAGCATTTTTTTTATGGAAAAAAAATCTAATAATTTCTTAATACCATGTGAAGAATTTCTCTAATTTCACAAACAACAGTTGCATGTAAATATATTGAAACAGACTGTAAACCTCAGAAAGCAAAAAACTTTCAATGAACTTTGTTGTGCATTCCAGTCAAGAAGAGATTAAATTCACTGATCTTATGAGAAGCTGAAAAAACACCCAAATGTAAAGTGATCGTAACTCTCTATATTCAGTAATAAAGATGAAAAGGCACCACAGTATTGTCTACTAATAGCTGAATAACACTATGGACCTGAAATTCACAGAAAAAAACAACAGCCAAATAAACTCAAAAGCCCACAGAAGCCCAGAACTCCTGACTGCCCATGGAAAAGCCAAATAACTTGTTAGCTAAAATGCAGTAGCAATAGGTATTCATGCATTGTCAAATATTAGTCAAGACAGAGACACAGGTATTACGCCTTGAAAAAATATTTTGTTTGACGAAGGTGCACAGATTATTAAAAGGACTCACAAAATAGGAAATGACTCATGTTGCAGGACTTCAAAATCTCCTGCCACTTACCGGTGTGAACATACTGTGCCTCATCAGCTCAAATTGTAATGGAGATGATCTAAACCTGTATTATCTTGTTAAAAAAACTGTGAATGCAAAGGATACATAAGATCAAAGGACCAAGTATATAGGAGAAGATCTGCAAAAGTGCTTCCAAAGCTCAGTGTGCTTCTAGGACCTGAGGTGGAAAGCTCAAGTGACAAATGGAAACCAAAGGTTTTAAAGTCCTTAGCAAATACTAAATATCAATTCGTAATTGAGATGCTTGTGGGAAAAACTACTTTGACACAATGGATGGCGGATGGTGGAACAAAAGATCTTACGGGTCGAATACAAGGCCTTGGGGACTCTAGGAGTATATCCAAAGACTAAATGACAGATCTAAAAACTGTAACTTCATTCAGGTTACCGGACACACTATAAACACAGAGTAGAGCAGACGAAACCAGAGAATCAAGGGGAAGTATTACAGTGATGCAGGAAACCCAGTGGAAAAGTAATCTTTTCAAACCCATGGGAAACAAAAAACGATGTGTAACTATATATATTGTATAACAGAGGAGGATTAGGTGAAAGACAAGGAATAATCCTTTCATGCCAGGAAAATTCAGTCATCTAATTCAAACTCCTGATCCAGAAGAAAATATTTTGGTTTGTTTGCAAGTGTTTTGGCTTACATGTTGTCATGAGGAGATGACAGCAGATTGTACTTAATGTTGCCAACCAGGACATAAAGCCTGATCACTATTTGGAGACAGGTATCACCGAGAAAAACTCAGTATGTTATGGGGAAAATTATTGCCTGCATAAGTAGGGTTAGTTTTCTCTTTCAACAATTTCAGAAACCCTGTGATTTTGTAGAAATTAATACAGTTGGACCCTGTTCTAATGAAAGTCTCCAGGCATTTGTGCAGTGGAAATACAGAAATAATAGGAAATCAGTACCTCAGCTTGGTATTAAGGAGGCTTGCTCATTTACTGGCACTGTTTCATATCAAGTGAAAACTAAGGAAAAAGATTATGAATATGAGCTGTAGATTCCCGTTGCAATTTTTGCAACAGCATAAGGGTACTATTAGCATCACTACTTTTGACTGTGTCCATCTGCATTTTGGCTTCGATTTCAAATGGAGATTGTATTTTGCCTTGCTTTCTTTTCTAGATTGGTCTTCAAGGTAGATGTGTTACACAGTTCCTGGCTTCTACCTCAAAAAGCTGCACTTCTGGGGTTGTTAAAGAGACTCCTACAAAGTTCACCACCACTCAGGAGAAAGGGATTATGCAAATGTATTATAAATCACTGTAATTTTTTATGATAGACTTGATAGCAAGAAGTACCGACTACCTACACCTCTTCTTAAAAGGAAGTTGCAAAAGATTATCAGCATGCCTCAGTAGAAAGTTTCACAATAATAGCATATTCTAAGTGCAAGAGAAATGTGATGAAAATGCGAAAGAGTTACTCAACCACACCAAATCCTTCCAAAACCTTGATATCCTGCAGTTTTTATAAGGGAAGATCTAATGATGCAGTGTGTTTGTTATTATGCTGCCATAGCCACCTAGTGAGGAACGTGCTTAAGAGAAAGTCAAATAATGATGGCACAGTTACACTAACCTTGGCATAAGCCCTCTGTTGGACACAGAAACAGGGGTCCTTTGCCGAGTATGTCGGTGGATGAAATAAGCTGTGCTCTTAAAGGAGAGGAGGATGTCACATTCTTTGTGCTGTATTATTATTTAATGCCCATGCATTCACAGCGATACCCAAACTTTGAAGATACTTGATCTGCTGGAGGTATTGTCAGAGACAGATAGCCCATCCTGTGCCAAATGCCCATTTCCACTGCTGCCCTTTGACACATTCACACTACCATAGAGGACCTGCTACGTGGCTTCTCTCATAGGTTTTTATATTCCTATCTTATCAGTTGGCTTGTGTGTTGGGGCAACCTTTGAGCACATGGTTATTATGTCTATTAGATTTAAGTTTTTTCCTGATTGGAAACTGATTACTTAACATGCAAACAACAACAACGTAGGATTGGGAGTGTGCAACGGACTGCCTGACCAAGGCAGTAAGAGGGACAATGACGTGAAGAACCGCTCATCCTCGGTGAGTCTCTCAGACAGGCTGAGAGGACAGGAAACTCAAATAATAATGAAAACTTCAGTTACTGCCAAAGTAAGTTAGATAAGATATCATGTCTAGACATGGTGCTAGGAATGAAGGTGTTCAATAAGAGCCTTCATCAAAGATCATAAAGAAACTAAGCTGCTATGGAAAAAGAGGGATCTTCCTGTGGACAAGTAACTGGTTAAAAGACAGAAAGCAGAGGACAGGAGTCAAAGAGAGTGGGGATTCACAAGTGGCACCTGAGAAGAAAGATGTGTGCTTAGGCCTGTGATGCACCCTGTACCTTTCTGAATGAGAAGGGTAACACGAGGTGACAAACAGGAGGTTTGATTCTGGTGCTGCAGAATTGTTCAGGAGAGTGAAGATGAGGACTGAAGAAGAATTGCAAGGATCTTGTGCTACTGAGACACTGTGAGATAAAATGGCAAGACAAAATTCAGCATATGTGAGTGAAAAGTAATTCATCCTGGGAGAAACTCTCACATGAAGAGAAACTGAGATACCAACAAACCAAATAAACCAATAAACCAATAAAACAAATGGACTGTTAGAAAATATTAGAAAACATAGAATAAAACAGAAAACATCCCATTCTCAGCCTGAGGGGCACCCATTTTTTGTGTACTTTGTCTAGTTCCAGTCTTCTCATCTGAAAAAGATACAACAGGAAAGCAACTGTACTGCAAAGTGAAAACAGGATATTTAAAACTGTAACAGCTTCCATATGAGGAACAATTGAATAGATCACAAATCCTCTGGCTGAAAAAAATAAAACTATGGGAGGATATGATGGAGATCTATAAAATTATGTGTGGCATAGAGTAAGTAAATAGACAGTTGCTCACATTCATGCTTAATCTGGGAAGGGAAATCAAATAAAGGCAGCAGGTGGAAAGTATGAAACAAAAATAAGGGTGTATATGTAGGTAACCTGTGCAACTCTTTGCTGCAGGAGGCTCTATATGTTATTTTGGGTTCAAAATACATGGATGAGAAATTCTCTTTATGAAAAGAGATACTGCTATTATTTAGGAGAAATACAGCTATTATATATGAAGACACCATCACTATGGGCTCAAAAAGCCCTGGGTCACAAACTGCTGAAGTCTGCAGTAACATTCTGGGCAAGTATCAATACATGTTCATCCTGATCATATGTGGTTGCCTAGGCAAAGCCACTCGCTGCCACTGGTGACAGATGGACTCTGCTCTGACCTCATAAAACTGCTTGCCATAGTAGGCTTGATTTGCCCCCATTTGAGTTTACATTTCTGTGTACATTTCTTCCAGTGATTGTTATAGATTTCATACAGATTGCTGTTTGGCTTACTTGGCAATCCTTGGCTTGATATCGCGTCTCCATCCTTTGCCCATGTGTCAGGATTGCTTCACACAATGTTGTGCAAAGGGCGAGATACTGATGGCAGTGGTTACTTAATCCACTCCATCCTATTCTAACAGCTAATCCTGCAGGCACATGCAGCCTAAGGCTGGATGAGATACATTATCCCTTCAGAGGGAATTATGAATAAGATGGTCTCACATTAGGGAAGGGGTTATTCCTTCCCTCATTAACATTAACCATGTAAAGTATTGAAAGCAACTGGAGATGGAGAAATTGATATGTTCTTTATTAAAATGCAAAGTCACTACATTCCAGATTTTTCCCCCTCCCTCAAAATCACCATTTAAAGTATACCCCCTCTGAAAATGGGAAGAGTTCTTTAAGAACAACTGCTTTCTGAGAAGGAACCTGAGTTGCCTTCCTTGTGAGAAATCCAGATTTTGCTAAATCAGAAAGGTGCTGCACACAGATGCATGCCTGCTGTGTCTCCTTTAGCAAGTTTATTATATTCATAAACCACATCTTTAGCTGTCCCACCAACACAGGAAATCCAAAGCAAATCCTAAAGTGGCCTTTGAAAAACTGAGGAACCAATGTGGAAATAGCAAGATTTGGAATGCATTACTACTTTTTATTTCATTAAGGCTGAGAGGAAACACTTCATATCAACCTGGTCTGTCAAATATTCTGCAATTCTTTTTTTTTTTTCTTCTGATCTCAGTAGAAAATATATATTGTGCTGCACTGGATATAAATATACTTGCCATGAAAAAAGAACAATTCACAGCACCGACTGTTCAGTATGTTCATGAAGTGCACATGAAGGGCAACTGCAGGAAAACTCTAAGGTCCAAACTTTGTTGTTCTTATCGTGCCCTTTGAAAACTGTTGTCTCGTTGTTGACGTGCAGTAGATTATAGATGTACTTCAAGTATCAAAGCTGTTTTCTTATTATTTAATGTTTTGTAAGGAATCTAACAATCCTAAACAAGAATCTAGTTCTGTATCATTAGTTTACATATTTCAATGGTTGCTTTGGAGATATTTGAAAAAGAGTATTTAGGTCATCCAGTCTTAAATGCTGTCCTTGGTTTAAAGGTTCATGACATGATGCAGAAAGATAAGCTGTCATTTTTAAGACTACTGCTTGCATTAGTTGGGATTAAATAATTAATCAATTTACCTGAACAAAATTCAGTGTAAGTAGGAGTTGGCTAGCCTTTTTCACCATTTTCCAGCAGAGAAGTAAGATGTGGTGCCTCTTGAGTGTTACACCTCGTATCTAGCAAAATGACATTTCAAAGCATACAACTAATTTTTTCATAATATCTTTAGCAGCCAAATTATTCTAGCACAAAATCAAGAATCTAGTCATGATCATTATGCAAGACTCAGTTAATGATCTTCAAAATACATTGGTTTTCTCTGAAAAATACTGGTGTATCACTCATATACAACCATAGCTTTTTGAGTGCCTGAAACACTGTATTTCTTGTTCTTCCCCAAATAGCTGATTCCTGTCTGTTACAACCCTGATGCTGTGCATAATCCACTTTTTTAAGCTGCGTTGACTATAAGCAGTGTATTTAAATTGCCCAGAGCTAATGTGCTTATAGTCTTAAATCCCCCTTACTGTTCACAGAAACCGAGCAGGCACTGAGAGGATCAACAGACGGGAGTGCCCAGCTCTGGCTGCTGTTGGAGAGGAACATTATTGTGTAGCTGCTTCACAAAAATAGGCTGGAATCTTTAGAAAAGGAGCAGCCAGCCACAGCAGAATCATTTACATTGCACTGTGGTCTCCAGAGAAATCCTGCCAGAATTCTGGGACTGCTGCAGCACTTTTACTCCTTGCTATTATTTGCTGGATGCGCAATCTTATGGATGTGCTGACTGTGTTTAAGGATGTCACGCAGAAAAGGAACCCCCCTGAACCTGACACACATGCAGAGAGTCACTTCTACAAACTTTGCAAATTACTGCATGAAGAAGAAGAAAAGAATGAGTGTGTGTATGTGTGTCATTTCTGCTAGGAGGGACTGGTGAGTTTAGCAATCATGCTTGTTTCACTGTGAATCATAACTCCTGAGTCACTGCCACGACAATATATGGGTCAGCCTCGCAGTCTGGAAATGGGAGAGCAGGATTAGTCTTTGCAACACAAGACCTGTAGATTGGTGTCAACTTCTCTCTGAAGTGCCTGAGCTTCTCAGCTTCTGCTGGACACTGTGCATATTTGGCATAACTGAGAAAATCTTTGAAAGTACCAATGAATCAAGGACTTTGACATCTGGAGCCATGCATCCTCTTGAGATCTTTGTGTACACAAACAACCTAAGCAGAACCCATACATTTCAAGGCCTCTTTTGACTTGTGATGACATTGGTGAGGGGAGGGAGAGGAGGGTAGCCGTGCAGTTATGTAGCCATCATGAATTTCACAGCTCATGCTAAACTAGGCAATGCTGGCAGGGAAAAACAAACCCTTAGCTCCCTTGGCCTATCAGTCCTTGCTGTTTCTGCAGTCTTCTATAGCAAATACCATCATCCCCATGTCCAAGCTGTGGAAGCTAAGGCAGACAGTTCAAATGAACTTACCAAAGGCTCCCAGGTGTCTTTCAGAAACAGAATGAGACAGAGGAAGCCCTTTGTTGTTTATTCCAGGTAGTGTCTCATGTTACTGACTCATCACTGATGCATTCACCTATGCTGCTAAGATTACACTGCAGCTAGTTCAGCAGGAACAAACTGGATGGAAGTCCTTCTAGCCTTTACTTGCTCTCAGGGCACTGTGCGATGTAACTGCTCTAGGGTCCCTGAGGACACATGGAGTGCAATGGCCCTTTCATTATAGATCCCTACCCTAAGGGAGGCACTGTATATAATTCCCCATCTTTTGAGAAAGCCAGTCACAGTTACTCAGTCCCAATGACCTGTTTTCATGGTCAAGGATATAGCCATGTCCGTAGCACAGTGGACAGGGAATTTTGATGCTGAAAATATGGTTACAGGAGCTATCACTGTTAAGATGTTTTCCCCTTTCTATTACATCCCTGAAGTAATCAAAACCTCAGGAACACTGACTGCATACATTCGTGCTAGCTGAGACAGAGCTGACGTTTTTCTAATTGTCTGAGTCCCATATCAGGCCAGGAACCAGGCAGCCTTCATGCAAGACTGTGAAGGCATGAGGGGAAACTGAAGTGCAAATTTCATGTCTCCCTCTCTCTCCATTTCCATATGTGGCAGGGAGATGCCTTGGAGCCAGTCATGCTTGTTTTCTACCATCAGACCACTTCCTTTAGCAGTATATGAAGAATACTTATATATGCAGACAAGTTGATCTGCTTGGTACTAATCTGCCAGAAATTCAGAGATCACTGAGAAGACATCATGAGGAAACAGCACAACAAAAAATGCAGTCAGAAGATCTCCAGTGTTCTTCTAGGAAGACTAATTATCAGAGAGGACTAACCAAGGTGTTATAGCTTGACCCTCCCACATCTGAGGTTGGGATCAAATGGGATAGTAAATGGTAAAAAGAAAAAAAACCTCCAGCCTTGTTAAAGGAGATTGGGTTAGTTATCATGAGTAATGGAGGACTCCTCGTGAGCAGTGAAAATCACGCAAGAAAACAGGCAGACACTCATGAATTACAGCCAGCCCAATGTCTCTCCCAACTCAGATATGGCTTCACCGAAGAAACCCTACAAAAGCTTGATAGGAAAATAAGTACGTACTTTGCCCTGATTTTTGTGCATCTTTCAGTGAACAAACAATACTCTTATTTTGAAGGAGCTAGGCCTGAGCTACTTTAATTATCCACTACCACTGGCTTCTATAATAGGGATAAAACATGCACAACACAGCCTGCCTTTCCAGAGTTAAAATAGACACACAGACAGGACACAGGTTGACAGCAACAGCCAGACCCAATCTCAGAGCAAGAGGACTACACAGTTCCACTTGAAGGAGGGGACTACGTAGTTCCACCTGAAGGAGGACAACATGGAGAAACACCTATTCTCAAAGGGCATGCTTAGAAGGTTCTAAAGCACCACATCCATCAGCATGAGCTATGGGACTGTTCATTTAGGTTTGCCTCATTTCTTGCATCTGCTCACCATTAAGGTCAAGGACCTGAATGCCATCCTGGCAAACCCTTCATTCTGACTGTGGTATAGAATTATAATCTGAATTGGGACTAATATCCATATTGAACAGTTTGATTCTATGGCTACAATGGAAAAAATGAAATCCCAGAATACACATACTCCCTGACTTCAAGGGATTCAGTATCCTTAGTAGAACACTTTGCTATTTGGGTCCTCAACCTGTTTCATGCTAAGACCACACAGCTCCTATACGCTCCAAGAGAAGGTGCAGAATGCAGACACAGTGCTTCTTGTGTGAGGGCAAAGCACAACCCAAACCACAAAAACGAAGTCACACCTTCAGCAGATCTCAGGTTATTACTAACAAACAGGCACAGACCTGCCATAAACACAGGCAGCCATTTGCACGCTTAATTACAGGATATGCCTCCATAATTTAATAGGATAATTATTGTTATTGCACTCAGCCTGGGAGTTATTTTTCTGAGGTAGAAGCAGCAGGACAGCAGATCCAGCGGGTGGAAGGAGCAAGGTGCCAGGGACAGAAGAGCAGTCCCTGTGCTGCCCCTGTAGCTGAGCTGAAGGCACCTGCACCCCAGGGCTGTGCTAGGGGAACCGTGCCCTCTGCAGCCAGCACCCTGCCAGCACCCACCCGGGCCTCCCGAGCACGCCCGCCCAGCGCAATCCGCTGGCGGGCTCGGTCTGTCCTCCGGGGCTCGCTCTGTCCTTCGGGGGCACTGAAAGAGCCGGAGGCCACCGGCGTGTGCGGCCGAGCCGGTCCGCGGGCATGAGCAGGGGCTGAGCCGTGGCCCAGGGCTGCGGCCCAGGCCGAGGCCCCTCCAGGCCCCCAGCGGCACCCGCTCGGTTGCTCTGCGGGCGCTGCCGGGGCGCACACAGGGCC
>VZRW01010369.1:399470-450760 GCA_013398125.1 Aegotheles bennettii
GAGGGCGCAGCTGGTCCCTGCCTGGCGCGGTTGGAGCCAAACGCGGCGGAGCTCGGCCGGCCCGGCCAGGGGCAGCTGGGCCTCCCGCTGGGCCGCGCAGCCTGGCGCGCTGTGCAGGGGGGAGCGCTCCGGCGGCTCCATAGCACTTGGGGCTGCCGTGTGTAGACACAAGTGACCCGGCACTGGGCGCAGGGGGGACACAGGGGCACATAAGGTGGAAGTGAAGTAATTCTGCCACTGATTCTGCTGCTAATTACACTCTTAAGTGCTCCGAGGTTGGTTTCCTCCCATTCCCTGCCCTTTTCGTGGCTTTTGTCTAACCTCCCTTTTTTGCCTTTTAGTATTCTTTTCTAACTTTTTTTTTGTTACTGCCATAGATCTTAATAAAAGAAGTGGGAAATAAGTGCAGGAGGGCATCTGGGGATGTACCACACTAGTCATGTTAGATTTGACATTTTTAGGGCAGAATTCGGAGTTTTCTGCCATGACCCTAAATAACTTTCAAGTTGCTAATTAGAATAAAACAACACGCTTATTGGTTAAAAATCTGTCAGTCACTCCTTTGAGTTAGCTACTGAATGGGTAATCCAGTAGGCCTCTGGTGACAGACATGATCTGAGCAAATTTCTTTTAGTTGAGATCATCTCTCTTATATGTGGCCATATGGAAGATTTTTTCCTGAGACAGATAGTGTGCACAGTGTTTTTATATACCTACTTATATGCATATTTCTTCACATCAAAAAGTTGTTAAAAGAGGCTTTATGTAGACAAAACAATTGCTATGAAATGCTAACACTGCAGTTGTTCAGGTACAGGAATTGAATATTGAACTATTCCTGAATTTGTGTTGCTTAACATGTTCCTTGACTAGGAAAGGGCAGGTGTTAAACTTGTGTAAGCATGGTGTAGTAAGTGGTCAGAGTCCTGACTCTGAACCAAACGCTGTCTTAAACCTGGTCCCTGTGAGTGGGCTGTGCTTTGTAGAAGATGATATCTACATATGAAACAAAGATGGGGGAAGCAGAGGTTGTCTGGACTTAGCACTCAGACTTGTGACTGATGTTTTTACTCTCGTAGCAGTGTGAGGGTTCCATAGTTTGAGTGAAACTAGTTTTGGTTCTAACCAAGAATAGCTGCTCTTAAATAGCGTCGTGATACAGTCATTTTAAGGGAACAGTAAATCAATCGGGTATCAGGGTTTTTTTAATAACTTTAATTATTCTTTGGTAAATAAAGCTGGCATTCGGTTTTGAGGTTCTGGAGTGTGAAGGATAAGGTTGGTCTGTGGTTAACTTCGGAGTTGTCACCCAGCCTTGTTGAAGTAAAGAAATTTCAGTAGTCACTTTTTTGTCAATGCAGGACTGTGTCCAAATGCTAAAAAGGACTTGGCTGCTAAGTTCATAACAAAAAGAGAAGAGAGAAGGAAAAAAAATGGAGAGAAAACAAAAAAATAAATAGGGCTTTGTTTTGTGTCTCTAGCCTGGAAATGAATAGAAGCTGTCAGTCGTAGCACACAGCTGTCTGCCACATGGTAAAATACACTTGCCACAGATGCCTAAGACTGGTGATTTTAAAAACTGTATGCTGAGGAGCTTTGTCTCTCACCAAAATATTTACATTGTCACAAGTAGAGTGGCACTATGGGCACTCCTCTGAGGGACCCTGCTGCTATGGTGTGATGTGCTGGTAAATCTAAGTTGTAGCTGTTGTTCTGTTGGTAGCAAACATACGCATCAGGATAGGGGGAAATGTGTGTGTGAAAGTCCTTATATACAAAAAAAGATACAAAACTGTGAAACAGTGGTGAGCTAATTCAGCTATTGAACTTCTGCATCTATGTTTCTGATGTGTGCCCAGCTCAAGGAGCTATTTCGGGCGTGAAAAGCTGACTTGGAATTTTCTTCTCAAGCTTACAGAAATACTGTGTGAGGCAATAAGAAACAAACAAAAAATATCTTACTTTTGTACTGAATTCTGGGAGAACAAAAATAGAACAAAAAGTAAAATGCTTGGAGAAGCAGACCATGTGACTGTTCAGGCAACTCTCTTGACAGCTTGTGTGGTACTTGTTTTCGTAGAGACATACTGAGTAACAGCCATGGAGAGGGGGCCTGGGCTCTCCTGGCAGAGCATGTCTGCTGTGTGATTTTCCTGTTCCCTTCTTTGGTTTTTGTGGGAGAGAAATTATGGAAAAGCGAGATGTGTTTTTATTTAGCTATGGAATCTTCCTGTTATTTTCAGACTTGTAATTTGTAGGCTTCCAGCAAGCAATGGGTATGCTTCAATAATGGTAACTCTTGTTTTATTTCCTTCCCTATCAGCCTTCTGCTGCGATTCACAGATGATACATTTGACCCAGAACTTGCAGCAACGATCGGTAAGTATGTTCTGATGCTACCTTAGGAAAACTTATACCAACTTCAGTACAAAATTGTAGTTTGCTCAGACTTGCCCAACAGGTAGTCAAGTTCAGACATGTCTGCTTCCCTTTAGGGAAAGAATGATGTGGACATAGTTTTAGCCTGCAGCACTAGTTGGTGTACAGCATTGACTGTACTGGCCTGTATTTGTTCTCCTTATGCAAAAATGTATCCTTGGCTAGGAAAACAGATACAAATGTCACCCTTCACCATGAAGGTGGAAGTTACAGGTACAGGCAGTGAAAAGCTCTGGTGAAACAACCTGCGGGTCACTGTTTGCCAGCATTTCAGGCTAAAATGGAGATGTAAGAGCTACTGATTCATCTGTGCAAGATAGCTATCGAGTTGCTTGAATATTGCTGACAAAAACTTGTGTTCTATGTAATACGATACTTGGTAGCCATCTTAAGAAGACTTGAGACCCTCTTTGGTAGTTGATGTTAGCTCTTGCAACTCCTGACAGTACTAGAGTGTACTGGGCTCTGTGGCTTCTGCTTTTCCTCCACAGGGAGGAAATTACAATGTGGCTTTTTCTCTTCTAGGTAGTAATGGGTTTCTTGGCAGCTAGACTCCTGAGAAAAATAGGAGAGAGCCAAGAATCTAGAGCTGCTAGGGGAAAAAAAACAGTGATGTGTCATTACTGTCTTGGTGTGATATCTACCAAAAGGAAATTCGGTTGTGCTGGAGGACAGTGACCAGGAATGCAGGGTGTACTGTGTAGGTGATTGCTAAAGGAAGCAAAGTGAAACTTTTGAAAATGTGATGCAGCTCTGTGCCAAATTAATAACTGGAGTAATGGAAAATAGGGATGACGTTTCCACACAATGCATTTCAGTTGCATTCTTTACTTTCTCTGCAGGAAGACTTCTAGCTAAGGACTTGTATCACATTTTTTCTTTGGGTTCAGCTGTTGATAAACGAGGCCAGCTCTAAATGGCTAAGAAGTCAATAAATTGATCTAATTTTCATTAATGTTAATAAGATACAGGCTTAGTGCTTCATGTATAGCATTGAGCAGCTGAAAGGAGGAATGTGACCTGGTTTTGTTCATTTCATTGTTTGTGAAAAATGAACTTGTGCAAGTAGCCCTACCTCAGTTTGTGAGGGAGAATAAAGTGGAAGGAAACAGGAATGGAACAGACCAGGTGGCGAAGATGGCAACTTGTACTCTAATCTAAATAGCTTTGGCACTGTATATTCTTCAAATCATGTTACTTTCCTTGTATGTCAACCCTGTCGGTCAGGAAGTCAGTGCAGAATAGCTACTTTAGCTTGCATGATGTTCTGGTTACCAACAGACTAGTTCAGTCTCAGTGTGGACATCTTGATTAGTTTTTTATTTGTTTTTCTGTTAATTGTGGGGTTTTTTTTTTCATTCTGCCATTCATACAAAATACTCTTTACCAATGTCAGAAACTGGCATCAGTGCACTATTTGCAGTAAGGAATTATTTCCTGAAATAATTCTTCCTTTTTGGGATTTGACAAAATGCACAACAGCATGTGTCATAGCTAGTTGTTGGCTGTTAAATAGCAACAACTCAAGGCTTACTACTGGCAAATCCTACCCTGCTCTGTTTCTGATGTGGAAAAGGAGCAATACTTCAAATAGTGCTTGAGTTCTGAAACCAATATACTGATCTGGAATGAACTTGATCATTTGGCAGGAAAAGGAAGTTTCTAGAGATTGAGCAAATGCTGGCCTAGATCACCCTAGCTGTCAGGCCCCTCTAGCTGACGTTTGTAGTAGTATTGTGCAGCAGTGCTACTGTGACCCCCAACTGTGAAAGTCCTACAGCAGGGTGCGTGAAGCACTTATGTGGGAAAACAGATTATTTTTTTTTCTCCTGCTTAACTGGGAGGGGAACAGGGTCTGGTTTGTTCTTGTTTTCTTGTTTCCTTTTTTTTTTTAAACCTATGAGACTGCTGGGCTGTGGATAGAGATAAGATGATGTATGTTTAGAAAAGCAGAACAGTGAAAACAACAACTGCTCACAAAAGCACAGCACTGGGGAAAGCCTCGGCTGCAGCTTGCAATGACCTCTTGAGATGTACCTTATCTTTGTAGCTTGCACCAACTACTGGGTGCAGTTTAAATGAAGAAACTCTGGGCAGTTGTTTTGTGTGGGTGTTTTTCTTCAGGATTTTGTAAAAATGCTTTGGTATTCTCAAAAGAATAAGCTACTTTGGGCAAATATTTTGACTTAGTAACTTCAATTGGATTAACCATGTTTTATTCAACCTAGCACATCACCTGTCCTCCTTGTATTCTCTTGAGACTGACTTATTAACTGCACTTCATCACATGAATCTTGCCAGACTATATTTATAGCTCAGTGTTTTCTGTCTTCCTTACTGCTCATGCTCATCTTTAGTTGCTTGCACTTTGTGTGAGAGATTCTAGATCAGTCTTCAGTGCAATCCTTATTTCATAGCTGAAGTAATGTATTGCACAGATCTAATGTCTCTTAACTTTTTAGCCTTCCTTGTGCTTGGAGTTGTCCTATTCTAAGCTGTCCAACCTGTCAGTTACCTACAACACAAATAATACACTCTAGCTGATTTTGCACTTTCTATAAATACAGCATGGCATACTGGCCTAAATGCGAGAGCAGCATGAAGGTGACAGCTATTCCTTGCAAACTGTAAGTCTGTAGTATGTTAGTGTGCATTGCTGAGGCGGTAGGTGTCAACACACAGGAGTACAGTCTAGTTTTGGAGTACTGTCTTGTTTCTGGCTGCCTTTCAAGGCATGGTGGAAAGCACCGTCAGCTTTCTGTTGTCAAGGGTAGAAACATCACTCCTGCGGGCTCAGAAGTGACACCAGTCACACAAACGTGTCTGCATTTCACTGAAGTATTCAGAGAACATAAGTACCTTGTTTGTTCAATTTATCAACATTTTCTCAAGCCCTGCATTTTTTCTACTTGTATTATTTTATGGCAGATTGGTAACTAAAAACCTAGTTATTTAAAAGATTTTTGTTATCTGGATTTTGTATGTGTTGAGCTCCCTAGTTTACTACAATTATATTTGCCGTGTCTCAATCACTTTAAAGAATATATTTTGGCATGCTATCGGTTCATTTTCATACTCCTGGTTTCCAGTAATCAGTCTAACACACAGGGTTCATTCACTGTTTCAGTTTATTAATTTGCTTGCATTGCTCATGCAGAATTTAAAGCATTATCTTTTAAGCAAGGCTAACATAAAGGTGTGTATGCACTTTACATTAAATGAAAATTGCAGAACTGTGTAGGCACAAGATACGGAATCAGTTTACTGAATGGGAGAAGGATACTGTGTCTTCGAAATACATGTGATACCTTTGTCCAAAGGAAAAAAAGTTTCCCTTCTTGTAACTGCTATGACATGCTTTTAATCTGTTACATTAAATATTTAATAGACTTGTAATATCTACAGTTACAGGTTTTGTTGTCAGACTAATGGATAAAAGAATGTGCTGTGAGCTGTTGGACATCCTGGCTGATCAATGGTGATTTTTACAGTTTAGGGAAAGAAATATGCAGTTACAGTGGAAAAGGAGATACTATTAGTCTAAAAGCTTTTGCTGAGTGCTGAAAAATTGGCAGTACAGGATGTTCTTTAAGATCAATTTGAGTCAACTTGCTAGCATAGCAATCTTCTATGAACGAGGTGAAGTTCTAAGAACTGGTGTTTAAAACAAAGTTAATTGTGACTGTGTTTTTCTGTGAAAATAGCTCTATAATAATATACCATCCTTGCACATGGAGTGGAGAATTATAGTGCTGCTAAGTTAGGGGCTAAGACTCTTAGTCCCTGAAAAAACAGTGTTCTATTCTGTTACTGCAAAAGTTAACATACTTTGGCAAAATTTTGCTTGAAATAAGGAGTATGGGCTTGTAGTGCACAGTGTAGTCTGAGAATCACTTAACACTTGAGGGAACACTAGTGAGCTGAAGCTGTGAAACAGTGGAATAAAAATTGCATGTATTTTTTTTAATAAAGCTCTTTTAAACCTCATTCACAGTGAAGTCACAACTCTGCTTGCAATGAGCAGTCTGTTAAGCATCCTGTATACCCTCTGTGACTGTAAGTTGAACATATTTTAGCAGCTGTTTGCACTTGTTTGTAATCTGCATGGCTTTGGGAATATAAATGCAGCACACTTACCATGAGGCCCTACTTAAACATTTTGTATTAGAACAGTTAAAAGAGAAGTTCTTGCTTGTAGCAAGTATGATAATTACCACTTTCAGCCAAAATACAAAATATTTGCTGTTACACTTGTAAGTTGTTTGTATAAAGTTATCAGCTCTCTATACTGCTACTTCATTTCAGGACTGCTGCCTGATAAGAAGTGAGAGTCACTCCAAAACAGTTTAAATATACTTTCCTTTCCTTGCTATCGGTAACCTAAGGATTAAATTACAGCAACATGAATCATAACTGTACCCAGCCTCTCAAACTGATGGGTGTTACTGTATCTTTTAAATTTGTATAGTCATTAACATCTTGTACTTCTTGGCTTGAGTTTGTGCATCTTGTCCTTGGGCAAGTGATAGTCTGCTAGTTCCTGTGCATTCATAAAAAAAAAGGTGGGGGAGATTGTCAGATGTTGAAGTAGATGACTGTTATCAACCACAAAACTGTTACCATGTTGTCTTTTTTTGTCCGTCACTGGGTGTGGTATTGGCGAGTGCCTCCTGTTGCTGCAATTCCTGCAAGAGATATACTGCATCTTCAAATCATCTGAAGCGTATTTGACGTGTTTGTTAGAGGAATTGCTGTCATCTAATGTTTTCTCACAGTATAGCGATCATGTAGTAGATGAGTCTCTATTGGTTTACCTTCACATAGTCACCTTCGTGGGACTCAGTCAGATCATTTGAGATAGGGAGACGCAGCAAATAGCTACCTGAGTGCAGCTTCCTTCAGTTTGAAAGTATGTTGTTTCACAAGACTGTGGATATACTCAAAGAGAACAGATATATGAGTAATGAATAGAAAGTTAATCCATTGGAATTATAAACTCGGATATTTGTCCTGGAATATATGTGTTAATACAGGAAATGTAGTATTTGCTGTACTTCATAAAATATTTTGAGTCAATGGCTTAACAGGCCCTTAGGCTTTTGTGAAAGCCTTTCAGCAACAAATCCTTGAGTTTTGAGCAAGGTTCATAAATAGCTGATGAAACTTACTCTTCTTGCTGCTCACAGCTTTTCTGAATTGGATTTTTTTTCTTTTCACTTTCAAAACAAGCTGTAGTATGTTTGAACAACTAAAATGTTTTTCCTCCTCTAGGTGTGGACTTCAAGGTGAAAACTATTTCAGTTGATGGAAACAAAGCTAAACTGGCAATATGGGTAAGTCTCTTCTAAGTTCTTAATGTATTGCTTTGCTTTAGGAATACTGATGGCTTGTATAATGTACAGTTTGTATAGAATCCTACTTAATACAGAAAAAATTTGGAGGAGTGGGAGGTTAATACTGAACCATTCAGAAGGTGGAATGAACTGAGGGGCAACTGGCTGTTGGGGCAATTTTGTTGTCTATGAGCTTCTTCTGAAGCACTGATTCCAGGTCTGGTTGGGATAGAAGTAGAGAAAAGGAGGAATAAGATGGTACTAAATCAGTTTGATTTAAAAAGCATGAATGTGGTCATTTCTAGATTATTTTTTTAATGAATAATTAATCGTTTGACTTCTGATTAATTAGCTCCCACTAATCTGAGACTTCCTTGTATACATCATTCTTGTCTGTACTTTGCAGGTTTTAAAAGGGTGAACTTCTTAACCAAAACATTTTAGGCAAAATTTAGTAGTGTATTAATAGGTTAAGAATTACTGTTGTGTGCTCAGTTGGTGCTAAAATGTTACCTCTCAGAACTATTTTTAGCCTAAAAACTTAGAGCCCTCATGCAAAGACTTTCACAGGCTGGAGGTCAGTGTTAGTAGTAGCAGATGCAGCTGAAAGAGGGAGAGGCAGTGTTTGTAATCTTAGCCTTAGTGTTCAACATCTACTCTAGTTAAAAGTAGAACTTCTAAATTCATGGCAAGTAGAGGAAGTACTTCCAAGCTTTTCTAAAACATCCTTCATTCTGCAAACCAGCTTCCACTTTTGTGTGACTTGAAGCGTCTTTTGAATGTTCAGACCCAATTGTGACTTTTTGTAGCAAGCAAGAGTAAAACCTTGTTTCTCATATAAGCAAGATACCTGACCTTTTATTTTCTTGGGAAGTAGCAGTAGAACATGAAATATATATTGCAATACTTCCGTTGCTTAGAGGAGTGTTTTGTATCTTGACTAACAAACAGGACTTGTGTCTTACTGTGACAATAGTAATCATTACTAAAATGGGTTTGACAAGGATAATAACTGCAACAACTTGGCAGACAAATAGGCATGTAAGAAGGAAAACAGACTGGTAGCAGAATTATGAGTGATCATGGGATGGAAAATAGTACATTGGACTAACTTAGGGTTTATCTTCTTTCATATCAGTAAACATGAAGAAGTAATTGAGGTAAACTGGAAGGATTGTAAAGGTGGATCATGACACAAAACCAGTTTGAGATGCATGGGATTGAATGAATGGCTTGTTAGTGTTGGAACTCCAGTTCAGTTATTCAGGTTTTTTGGCAGGGAACTGTTTTGTCTCTGTGGTGTTTAATGTGTTGTTTCTAACCTGAGGTAACTTGAATTAAGTTATTTAAATATTCTATGCATAAAGTCTGCAATGAGTGTGCATTATAACTTAATTGCTGATAAGAAAACAGCATTCTAGTATTTGGGTCTTTTTGCAGAGCTGCTGACACTTTAAATTTGAACATGTACATTCAACTTAAAACAAAAAAAAACCCTGACTTATTTATGCTTCTGCTCTGTCATAGCATGTTAAATGCATTTACCGTGGCACTGAGTCAAATTTAATTGGACCAAGGTGATTGAAGTGCGGGAACTAGTTTTCTTGCCACTGGTTTTGATGCTTGTTACAAAATCTTAGTACTGCAGCTATGCTTCTTTCTTGCTGATAGTGACTATGCTAGCTGCAGAACAAATGCTTCCACAGAAATAGCTATCTTACTGCTATACAGTTCAATTATTTCCTACACCTAACAGTTTAAAGGTGTTTCCCAGGACAGACTACATAAAATCTCAAAGTTAATGTGCAGTAAAACAGTAGGGGAGGGTATAAACTCAGTTATCTGGTAGTTGAATATACTTTGAATCTTATTTTGTATGTTCATTAGAAGCAGAATACCTGAGAGCTAAACTAGATTCTGCTCAAATTGTAAATAATGGAACTTACTGAATGGCTTTTTAGGATACTGCAGGCCAGGAGCGGTTCAGAACATTAACACCCAGCTACTACAGAGGTGCACAAGGTGTTATCCTAGGTAAGTATAGCTTTGTATGCTATTTTGAGTAAGTTTGTGGTTTTCTTGTGATTTGAGTTACACAAACTCATATAACCTTTCTATAATATCTAATTGATATTAAAAATCATTGTCTTGAACAACTCTTACGTTAAAGGATCTTGAACTTGATGTCTGACCTCTTTCTCACATAGTCAGTCTCGCTGGCCTGAGAACCACTGATTATTGCATGAGATTAAAAGCTACTGCTCTTTGAAGGGATAGCTTGGAGTTGGCCCTGTGCCACCAGGAATTTGCTTTTTATTTACTGCTTTTGTTTTTTGCTTGTGTTTAAGCCCAGAGCCAAAAAAAAAAAAATACTTTTTTTCTCTCTTCTCCTCAGTATACAGCTTTTGCTTTTTCTTCTCCCTATTCCTTTTTTAAATGGAATTAATATAAACACTGTGGAATCTGGCTGGGATTTTTTGCTATGTGTGTCTCCATACTGATGGGATGTTACAAGGTCAGAATCACTTAGAAAAGACTAGCTGAGAGGATAAAAAACATTGATCTGTGTGGGAGAAACCCAGGCCAAAACCCATAGTTTTCTTTCATATATGGAAACCTGTTAAGTAGACACTGAGCTCTGAAGTTCTGCTTCTCCACTACTAGAAGCGAGGAGCTAACTAAAGTCAGGGCAGGGAAGAAAACTTAATTTTTTTTTTGAAGTTGTGTCTAACTTGAGAAATTCTTGGTAAGTTACTGTGTTCAGTTAAATTGTTTAACTTGGAATAACCTCTATCATGAGACTTCCTGATGGGTTTTGTTTTGTATGGACTGTTTCCCAAGTCTGAGTTGCATTATCTTCCTTGTAGAGGAAGATGCTGTCAAGGCATGTCTTGTCAAGTCACTTAGTTGCTGGCACTGAACCTGCCACTTAGTATTGAAAACTGTAAAAGTAAGCAAGCACTGCTCGGGAGCTAGAAGGTTCTGCTGTTGTGATTTGCTCTCTCATTTAATTTAACTTAATAATTTTCTCTTGACTATTTCTTTGTTAAACAACTTCCTAAAAATAAGGTTGTTTGTGCAAGCTAAGCTGTAGGTTTGATTGAAACCAACTGTTTATGCATGTCTGCACGTGGAATGTGAGTAAAGAAAAAAAATACTTTCATAGCTTGAAATGATAGTATTAGATAGTTGGGGTGGTGGATTTTATTTTTAACAAGATCTGCTTTTGTCTGCCCTTTCTGTTCCTAACATGGCTTATTACTTATATCCCCCACTAATGCTAAATAGTTTGAAACACTAAAATGCTGAAAATTCAGTAGTTCACTAGTATTTGAGAGGATTTGGTGATCAGTTTATTTTTTAGCTAAATAAGTAGCATAGCAGCAGTGTTATACAAGTCTTAATTATCACTAATTAGTGCAGACGGTAATGCCATCCTCTCTGCATATATTTTGTGTAGTGATGTTAGTAATTATCCTACGTATCAGGGGTCTGCAAGTGTAGAGTTTTTTGGAGAATGCTGGTCTCTAGCCTGTGAGCTACGATGGCTCAGCGTAAACTGGTCTGGGAACAGCAGATGACTCTATCTTAGAGTTGCTGTGCATTAGTATCATTGGTCCTTTGAGCTGGTAGATATTCAGCTTTTTTCCAATTGTTGTCTTTCTGTAGTAAGGAAAGTGGAATCTTTGGGACTCCTTCGGGTTTTTAATTCAAAAAGCCCTAATTTTTGCTTGTTTTGGAACATAAGCTGTATTTCTTGGAGAAATACCATGGAAATAATATTGCTAATATCTTTCAGTTTATGATGTCACGAGAAGAGACACTTTTGTCAAGCTGGATAACTGGTTAAATGAACTGGAAACGTACTGCACAAGGAATGACATAGTGAAAATGCTAGTTGGAAACAAGATTGATAAGGTAAACTGAATTCATCTGCAGTAAGTAATCTGTTGGTGTATTTTGTTAATAATCCATATTAATGTTATGTCTTATTATAGGAAAACCGTGAAGTTGACAGAAATGAAGGTCTCAAATTTGCAAGGAAACATTCCATGTTGTTCATAGGTACGTCAGAGATACTTGCAGAGATCTTACTTGAGTTTTGTTACATCAAGACAAGTACCGCTGATGTAGGACTGATAGTTTTTATATGTACAATCCATTTAATGATATTTCTCAGGTGCAGTAGGTACAAAAATATAGGTATTCCCATTTTTAACAAAATTGTCCCTAAATATGTCCAGGTATCTATTCTAACTGTGATTAGAATAGATCTAATCACATGCATAAGGGTTAAGGGTGAGATACGGGCTCTAGTGTAGGTTGACAAAACTTCTAGGTTTGAGGTTTTATTTGATTTCTTTTCCAAGCCTGCCTGCTAAATTAGTAACAGAAGCAAAATTAAAGAGAGATGGCTAAATGGCTAGCTTTCAGTATAGCAAAAGAGCTGGTACTTGACAGAAATCTGCATTAGAACTGGATGTAAAAATGGGATATAATTGACTTATAGATGGCAGGTGGGATTGAATAATGACATAATCATGACTGGAGCAAATATCTAGGTCTCATCTTGCTTCAAAATGAGGGAGGAGTCTTGTAGGCAAAGCCTTGTAATGATAAATTGAAGTGGGTGAAGTGATTCTTTATGCATAAGTTTATGCATGTTTCATTTAAGGATCAGCAGGGATTACTTTATAGGATGACTCCAGTAGCAGAGCAGTTTATTGACATTGTCTGTACTCAGACTTTCGTTCACATCTCTGACTAACGACTTGTCTTTGTCTAGTACTTTGCAGTGTTTCTTTTTGGCTACAGTGTCAGGTGTGGAAATAAAAGTTCAAAGTTAAGGCACAATCTTTTAAGTGCATGGAAGACAAAAAGAAACATGAAAATTAAGCTATAACTAAATATTTGTATCTGCATGTTATGTATGCTCAGTATCTGCTGGCTGTGTAGAAGAACACTGTGAGCTGTAGTGGGACTTAATCTGTTGCTCTCACAATACACCCTGTGAGCAAACTTCTTGGGCTTAGCCAGAGCAAGACTCCTGACTGAAATTACCTAGAATTCAGCTAGCTGCAGAAAAAATGAGATCCATTATTGCTTTTTGTCAGATGAGTTGTGTCATGGAGGCTGAACCAGAATCTTACAATATGGATCCTTGCTTCTTATGGTATGGTGGTACTGCAGTTCTGACTAATGCACAGAACTGAATACAGAACAGCAACCAGGTTTATCAGACATCTCATGTTAGTAGAACCCTCCTTTCTTACTGAAGTGCTTTCCACAGAAAAATAAAGCTAAGCTATAGCTGTCTCCATATATTGTAGTGGTATTCAACTTAAAAGCTCTTCTGTTAAGAGTCTTTCAAGGTGCTGCCTTATGTGATGACAAAAATCTACATACCTGCTAATTTTGGCACTGCTACATTGTTATAGAATTGTAGAAGTTGTAAGTCTAGGTTATAGGTTGAGACTTAACTGAGAGAGAAATACTAAACAAGTTACTGGAGGCTGTGCTAAGACTTGACTTCTTGTGTCCCTTCTCCAGAAGCAAGTGCTAAAACGTGTGATGGTGTACAGTGTGCCTTTGAAGAACTTGTTGAAAAAATCATTCAGACTCCTGGACTGTGGGAGAGTGAGAACCAAAACAGAGGTGTAAAGTTAACAAACAAGGACGAAGGATATGGAGGAGGAGGAGCATGTGGTGGATATTGTTCTATGTTATAAAGTTTGGGAAGCTTATTCTTTACATATTTAAACAGCTAGTGACATCTTTCTGTACATAAATTCATTAAATGCTATTTTTAGGGACCTTGCAGTTTGCACATATTTGTTTTGTGTCATGGCAGTGAACACATGTAGGAAAAATGTTCTGCTGCTTTCCCAGTTTGAAAATGTTATGGTAAGCATGCCTAATTCGCCATCTTCAGGTTTTTATAAGCGGCATAAATAATGTGCAAGAACAAATGCACTAAAAATTTTACAACTGTATACATTCATCATGTAACTATTCTAAACAAATCCATCTAACAGAAACACATTACTGCATTGTCTGCTCTGTCTTATTTTAAAATACTCTTGAAATTATAGAACTATATAGTGTGCACAGACCTTGAAAACAGTGTGAGCTATAAATGTTACATTTCATTTCTTCTAGTAAATGCTTTTTCATGGTATTAAAACCAGCAAGATTATACAGTTCTTGGACAGATCTGCTAAATTTTTGTCTTTCAGCAGAGCTGTCTAAAGTACAAATTGGCACAGGCCGTAGTTGGTATCAGCACCTTCTTGAAGAGATGCTTTGAAAGCTTCCTTTGCAAAGCTGGGGGACGCCTTTTTTTTCTTTTTAATCATCACTCCAGTTGATGGCTTAACTGGAGTTTTAATCCTGTGATATTTATATACTAAATTTGTGGTACTCTTGCACTCTTAAGTTTTTATGATGCAGATGCAGTCTGCTCTAGACATGCTGTAGAAAGCTTTTCATTTTTGGCAAGGGGTCTGAATGACATCTTTGTTCTTTCATTGTGAATCAATTTGCCACACTTCAGTACAGATGCCTAGTTTTCCTAAATGTTTGTAATATAACTTTATTTCAAAGTGTAGCTCACTGTGGCTGTGAAGATCTCTATCATGTGTCTGCTTTGTGTGGCTACCTGTTCAGAAATAAAACTTTCTGTCACAGACACTAAATGGGAAGCTATAGGGCTTCTTGACCTCTGTATGGAAAAATACTATTGCAATGAGTATTCACTTGAATTTACTGTATTAAAACCAATGGTTTGTTTCAGGATACTTGTATAGACTAATAAATTTTTTTCCACAGTATTCAACTTTTCTAACCTCTTTCTCTTGTATAGTTATATATTTTCTAGCACATACAGTTTAAACAAGGTCACTTCTTACAGACAAATGTTTCTGAGTTCTGAAGGAGAAGACAAGGATGCTGTGTTGTTGTGTTTTGTTTTTTTTTAATAATCACTATAGTGCAATCAGTAACTGAACTATTGGGCAGTTTCTTGTAAATACAGTGATGACAGTACCTTTTATTACTGCAAGGTTTTGTGTAAATGTCAACATACATGATCTGCATTTTGCAGCAGGTCTTGGCTGCATCTGTTAAAATACACTTTATTCTAAACACGGAAACCTTGTTTTCTATTCTGTTTTTACTCTTGCTAGAAAACAACACCAAAATTTGACAACTTAACTGTGCTAGTTTTTACCAAATATTGTATCTATAGTATTGTTAATGTAGTAGGATAACTTAAATTTGTAAATGTAATTAATATTAAATACACATACATGTATTAAAATGTTAGATTTGTATTACTGTTTCATGTAGAATATGTGGGCTGAGCAAATCTTGTTTGTTAGCATTGAGGTCAAAAGATTTCTGGTTTTTGTAGGCTAGCAGTAGAGGAGACTTGTAGGAGCGTTAAAACTGTGAATAATAACTATTTTCAGCAATATTTGGGCAAGTATAATGCTGGCAGATGCCTGTAATTTTTTCCATACCTGTTTTCCCTCTAGTCTGGGTGCATCCCTATGTTGAGAAGAGACTTACCTTTCAGTTTCTCATGGAAGGTCCTTTTATCACGACCTGAATTCATCTTTCATTCTGCTTTTATCAGATCTGACAGCTCTTGTTAAACGGAGGAACTGCAGGGCACTCTGAATAGAGGGTATTGTTCTGCAAAAGAATCGGGTCATTTGCTCCCTCTTTCCTTGCAAAATTTTTCTGGGGAGAGCGGAGTATTCTGAAACAGCATATTTAGTGAGACTGAGAGCAGTTATACACCTTTTTTTAAATTAAAAGCAGATGTTTCCTAGTTGGCTTGCAACTAGCTCTTCTATCTTCTCATCTTTTAAGCATGTTTGGTTCTGTCGCCAGAGGAATGGCTTTTCTAGAGTCTCACCACCTTTCCTCATTGCTTTGTCAAGAAGCTGCGTACTGGAGGAGTGCGTTCCTGTGCTTAGCGTCAGATACTCTTACTCTGCTACATTTTATTTAATCCTTCCTTTTTTTCCTCTTTTTCTTTTCTTTAGGAGGGGCAGGGGGAGCTGCCATCTTTCCAATAAGCCTGTTGCCATGCTTTTGAAGTTTTTTCCTCTTTGCAGGTCAGAATTGTATCACCATTATCTCCAAGTGCACTCTTGCTGTTGTAGCTGTAACACAAGCATATCTGAAACTATTGCAAGCTGTGTCATAACCTCTGCTTAATACTGATGTAAGCCTGTGTCTTTGTGGAACATTGAGTATTGCAGGCAGAAGTATGCACAAGAGATCCTTCAGTCTACATTAGTAGGTAGATAAGGGTTAGTGGAGATAGCTGTTTGCTTTTCATCAAGGAATGAGAATGTGCAGATAGTTTTATCTCATTCTCATTCAATATTTTCTTATAACTGAGAAACCTTACATGGTCATGAAAGACAGTTAAAACTAAAGTTGTTTCCAGTTCATTACTCTGTAATAAACATTACAAATAATGACTAGCAGTTGTGGCTAGCAGAGGTTTTCTGTAGTCTTTGCACTAGCAGCAGAGGAACATGGCACAGCAGTTGCATCTTCTTGAACTTACACTTGAGAATATTACTAAGTGTTGTTATGGCTTTGTCTTGGATTTCTTCTTCCACTATTTTAAAAAAGGAGGTGGGCCAGGCTTCTGGTGGAGATTTCAAGATGCTTTTTTTTTAATTTTTTTATTGCTAGTGGGGCTTTTATCCAAACTACAGCATCACTTTTCCTGTTCTCCTACTGCAATAATGAGATCAACAGCTGGCTCAAAGTAAGTCTTGACGAAATGAAAACCTGAGTTCACTAAGTCTTGAAACAATACCAATGACTGTCTCGTCAAGCTTGGCAGAACGTCAGGAAACAGTGGTGTTCCTGCTGCCATCACATATCTCGGTGGCAGCTGCTCTGTATGCTTCACTGTTAGTTCCATTGTTTGCCAGTAACCTGAAGGATATATAGTGAACTACAATAATCCTTCTAATCTTGCCTATAGTTCAGTGTAATAATTCTATGTTTTGAGGCTGAACTGAATGCATTGCAAAACTTGGGCAGCCTGTGTTGTGATCAGCACAAGCTACTGCTATTTAATTACGGAGGATTGATAGAAATGTTCAAGGTGCTGCATCCAGCCCAGATGCGCTATCTTGTTGAAACCTCCTGTAGTTTCAGCATCTTGCTGTCCTTCATGAAGGTGTCAAGAAGCAACATTAGTACCAGCATGGCTTTTTCATGTTTCCAGACAAATTGTTGCATTGGTTTTCAGAGCTAGTTGAGCTTTCCAGGGCAAAATATAAGGTGTTTTTCCTGGTCACTTTCCAACAGCATTAGCTTTTGGGAAAAAGAGAGAAGCTCTCCATTAAAATGGTTTCAAGTTTTGTAAGGTTTCCACATACCTTGCTCTTGAGTGCCTGTGGCACCTTAATTAAAAATTGATGAAGGATTATTGTTATGGCTGGAAGAGACCTTCAAGATCATCCAGTCCAACAGTCTACCCCGCACCACCACAATAACCCCTAAAACACTAAACCATATCACTCAGTGCCTCATCCAGGCACTTCTTGAATATCTCCAGGGATGGTGACTCCACCATCTCCCTAGGCAACTTATTCTACTGTCTAATCACCCTAATTACAATTTTTTTTGTAATATCTGATCTGAATCTCCCCTGTTATAACTTAAGTCCATTTCTACTCATCCTCTTACTGTAGGCTTGGCAGAAGAGACCAACTCCCACCTCACCACAACCCCCTTTCAGGTAGTTGTAGAGAGTGATGAAGTCTCCCCTAAGCCTTCTCTTCTCTGGGCTAAATAAACCTGGCTCTCTCAGCTGTTCCCCATAAGACATATTTTCCAAACCCTTAACGAGCCTTGTTGCCCTTCTCTGGACACACTCCAACACCTCAATGTCCTTTTTGAACTGAGGGGCCCAAAACTGAACACAGTACTTGAGGTGCGGCCTCACCAGTATGGAGTACAGGGAACAATCACTTCCCTATTCCCACTGGCCACACTGTTCTTAATACAAGCTAAGGTGCTGTTGGCTGTCTTGGCCACATGAGCACACTGCTGGTTCATATCCAGCCAGCTGTCAACCCCCCAAGTCCCTCTCAGCCGAGCAGCTCTCCAGCCTCTTCCCCAAGCCTGTAGCAATGCATGGGGTTGTTGCAGCCTAAGCACAGAACCCAGCATTTTTCATTACTAAATCTCCTACAGTTGTCCTCAGCCCATTGATTGAGTCTGTCAAGGTCTCTCTGCAGAGCCTTGCTACCCTCGAGCAGATCAACACTCCCACCCAACTTAGTGTCATCTGCAAATTTACTGAGGGTGCACTCAATCCCCTCATCCAGATTGTTGATAAAGATATTGAACAGGGCTGGCCCTGACACTGAGCCCTGAGGAACACCACTAGTGACTGGTCACTGACTGGATTTAGCCCCATTCACCACAACTCTCTGGGCCTTTTGCTCTCAGGCAGACCGTGAAGGTGTGTTTCCAGACTCCTGCGTGCTTGCATCGTGTGCCTGATTTTAATGCAAGAGTAAGAAATTTTATTCTTGTGCCAGAGTAACATCCAGTACTTTCTATTGGAGTTTAAATGATCAGGGTGGTTAACTACTGAAGACTTTTCTTCTCATGCTACTTGTTTCTGTAGCATCTATGCACATTTTACATACAACGATAGCAAAATGCCCAGTGAAGTTCTGAAACTCTTTGGCTCTAGTTCTTTATTTTAGAAGCTCTAAAAAAAAAAAAACCAACCAACAGATGAAGCCTTAAAATATAAATGTCAAATCATGATTGGAAGAAAACTTCTCTGATGTTTTCTGTGTATGATCAGCTCTTGATTTATTTGGTTCTGGGAGCAAGTCTTCTTGTTGTATCCTTTTGAAAGAAGTGCTTTTTTCCAGTTCTCAATGCTTGCCAGGCTGGACTTCCTGACCTGAGGAGTGTGGCTATCAAGGTGTTCATGACAGCATGAAACTTGTTCTCTAGCATAGCTACATCTGGAACTTCTCATTACTACTTAGGATTAGTAGCAAAGCTGTAAACTGGGGTTCCGGGAAGATCAGTAGCAGCTGCGCAAGCTGTGAAGGCAGTTTTAATAATATATAATACATTATATACACAAAATATAGAATGTAATTAATGTATAATAGACTACATAGTAAACATACTAATTCATTAATAAAAACATTTGGTTACAATTAATATACTGTATTAAAATATATAATGCAATATAGAAATAGAATGTATATAGTATGTTAATATCTTATATTGGTTAGAGATTACGTTTCATCTCTGAACTTCAGCTTCAAGTATGATGAACTATTTTAATTCAGGGTAGGTATGAGAAAGGTACAAAGCCTGTGGACAGGTGTCATCGAGAAAACGGAAGGATGCCTATGGAAACAGGAGTTGGGCTTTATATACTGATGTTGCCTGAGCCTGGTATGAAATCTAAGTTCTTGATTAATTGGGTATTCAGGGTAACAGATGTCAGAGATCACATCTGCCTGGGTGTGATTTGACTTCAGTTTTTCTTCTGAACAGTATACTGAATCACAGAGTGGCTGAGGTTGGAAGGAGCCTCTGAAGGTCATCTGGTCCAGTCTCCCTGCTCAAGCCAGGGCTCCCAGAGCTGTTTGCCTGGGTCTATGTCCAGACAGCTTTTGAATGTCTCCAAGGAGGGAGACTCCACAATCTCCTTGGAAAACCTGTTGCAGTGCTTAGTCATCCTTACAGTAAAAACAGTGTTCCCTGATGTTCAGGCAGAGCTTCCTGTGCTTCAGTGCATGCTCATTGTCTCTGGTCCTGTCACTGGGCACCACTGAAAAGAGCCTGGCTCTGTCCAGTTGCNCTTAATCTTATCTGTGGCCATTCCTTGGACTTTCTCCAGTATGTCCATGTCTCTCGTACTGCAGAGCCCAGAACTGGACACATTATTCCAGCTGTGGCCTCACCAATGCTGAGGAGAGGGCAAAGACCACATCCCTTGACCTTCTGGTAGTGCTCCTTCTAATACAACCCAGGAGACTGTTGGCTGCCTTTACTGCAAGGGCACTTTGCTGGCTTATGTTCACTTGCTGTCTACCACGTCCCTGAGGTCCTTTTCTGCCAAGCTGCTTTCTGGTGGGTGCCAGGAGCGGTTCCTCTCCACGGGTGGGACCTGGCTCTTCCCCTTGTTGGGCTTCCTGAGGTTCCTGTTGGCCCGTAAAAAGCAGCTCTCGTCCCTGGGTGGGCTCGAACCACCAACCTTTCGGTTAACAGCCGAACGCGCTGACCGATTGCGCCACAGAGACTCGATCTGCAGCATTTTCCTTCAGAAGAGCTGAACTGATGGTGTTTAATAACGGATGGTGTGGTGGCTGTATGTGCTGGACAGTGGGACCAGTACTGGTGGCACATTGCTACAACAAACCTGATGTGTTATTGTGTCAGGTTATTGTAAGAGCTCCGGCTGTGAGGTTTGACTGTCTGACCTTGCTCCAGGGGCAGGAGCATCTTCCCATCACACTATTTCTTTCTCCTAGGATTGATTGTGTGCTAGCTGGCAAATGAAGTGAAGGTAACTTCTGTTGTTTCGCAGGCAAATGTGAAGAAATATGATGGGCTGGCTGGCAGATTTATATGATAGAGCCAGCAGGTAAGTTTAATCCTGGGAATATCCTACCTGCTTCTCTCCTCCCTTTAAACAGTAAGAAAAAGACGTCTTTTGGTCTGGTAATTTCCCTTTGCCTAGAGAGTAGAGGCAAACTGTGTGGGGCTGGAGCAATCACAAAGAAGTGCAATGAAGTGTCCCCCTGTAAGTTGCAGATAGACAGCAGTGATACTTGAAGGCCTGCAATTAGATGCTTCCTTTCTTTTGCATTCCTCAAAATCCAAGTAACAGTCTTCTCAGCTTAGTGGAAATTATTTGCTATATATTTCACAGGAGTAGTCAGAAGCAATAGAAGTATTGAAATGCATTTGTCGTGCCCTCCAGAGAAGTCAATTATTTGACAGTATACAGATTGGAACATTTTATCATATTAGGTTGAAGTCTGAATACATCCTTTGTTTGCAGACCTAGTCTGGGCAAACAGAGCAGGAAAGGACTTTAGGACACCACAGTAGTCCTCTCTACCCTAAGAAAGGATCAAGTACACTCGAACCATTGATGTATTTAAAATATTCTTACAAGAAACCCAACAATAAAGATTTTATTGCCTCCACGGACAACCTCTTCCACAGTTTTTGGAACCTTAATAATGGAAAGCTTGTCCTTCTGTTTAACCTTTATTTCCTTTGTTATAATGAGAGCGTGTTCCCTTAGCTGGGGCTTCTCCTGAAACCTGGTGATGCCTATGTGCCTAGTGGAACCATGCTGAAGATTGTTTCACTTAAGGCATGTAAGATAAAGAAGCAGTTGCAATTCCTGCTGGACAGGAAAGCTGCTCATTGTGAAGCGATGCCTTTTCATTTTTTTCTCTTTGGGTAATATAATGCAGAACTAGTAATGTAATCTCTCTCTGAGCCTGTACCTCTTCAGTGCATCCGTGTCTGTGGAAATGAACCACATCAAAAAGCTTAAACCTAGTAATAGACATAGTCCTCGGTGTGACTGAGGAAAGCAGCTGAACTGCTCTGTGTGTCTCTATTTTGTATACAGGAAAACACCTCTAAGGCTTTTTTTGTTCACTAAAACCTGAGTTTTCAGTTTAATGACCCTGTGGTAGTCCATGTATTTCAGAACGTCTGCTTGGAGTTTTGTCTCCTAGCTGAGTCCTAGAAAGCTGAGCTATTGTTAGTAGCCACTGCTGTGCTGAGACAAATCCCTGGGGATGTCAGCCCTAGTTGTGCCCTGCTGCACTGTGGCAGGAGTCAAGTCAGCGGACTTGGAAATGCGTGAGAACACGTTAAGGGAAAACAAATGCTGAAGAGCCTCTGATTTTTCTGACAGCACTTTTTCTGTCTATAAGTAAATCATATACTTGAGAATTGTTTAAATTAATGTTTTCTTGTTTGCTCTGTGCTTATGCTTCTGCCTTGACCCAGGCCTGCACTTGATGGCTTCGTGTGCTTTCCTGCTGCATTTAGCCCTGGCAGCGCTGTGCGGTTGAAATTTGTTGGAGTGGCTGCTATTAGTGTGTTAGTGACCACATGTAAGTGATTAACATTAGTGTGGTTTCCCTATACTTAGTGGAAAATTCTAGGTCTTATGCTAATTTAGTAATAAAAGGAGATCAGATTGGAAATATTTTAGGGACGTTCAGTCTTATAGGCATGTCTGAAAATGGAAAGGGAAGAAATTACATGGTCCTGAGGCAGCAACATAGTTTAATGGCAGCTTATCCTAAAGAATACCATGATATTTTGTAATTACTTGCAACCACTCACTGTCTTCATCAACAAGGTTTACTTTGGTTATCTCTAATAGGGGAGCTATTAAATAAAGCAGTTGCTATTTCTTAGCAAGAGGTTATGTACCTTCTGAATGTTTTGCTGCTCAAATCACTCTCTAGGAATGGGCACCATGTTGAAGGAGAGCGCTGTCTTCTCCTACAGGAGAGACATCCTGCACTATCTGAGCTATCACTGGTAGTAGAGGGGCTGGAAAAGAAGTGATCTGCAGCTGATCTACACCTAAAGTGCAGGCAAAGTCTTTGGCATCCATCCTTACAAGTAGGATGCACTCTTTATGCCCCTTGATCTCCAGATATTTTTACAGCATACCCAAGAGGGGGGAAATGAAAAAGTAGGCCTGTGAGTGTCAAAGACAGAATCTGCTCCTTTCTGCCTCCCCCAGCCCCAAACTGCTTGCAAGACAGATTGACATAAAGGTCTCTCTTTAGGAGTATGCCATTGCTGAAGTGCATGTGCGCATTGTATGAAAAGTGATACCTAATCATGTGTAAAATAACTTTTAAGATGTGAGAGCTTGTGTGTGTTCTTAAGCTCTGTATCCTCTGCTTCCCTTGCAGGCTCTCCTGTAGGCTTTGCAAGGGTTAGATGAGTTTGCCACCAAGAAGAACTCTTTCCTCCAGAGCTTTCATCTTTAAAATGACCTATTGAAAATTCCCCCTTTGCCTGTGCACAACTGATTTTTATGAAGTTCTGTGAAAGCCCCTAATCCTGTTTTGGTCTTTTGGTGCAATTTACTTTTATCCCAAAACCCAGCTCTCCAAATTTGCCAAAGAAAACACCGGGTACTGTAGAAAGACTATTTTAAATGAAGCTGTTCAGAGAAGCCTGTTAGGAAAGTAAAAAAGTAAAAGAAAAAAAAAAGACAAAAGGCAATGTGTTTTTCATATCTTACATATATGCTAAAAAAATCTTTCTTTTATGCTCTGATTAGAGACTAAGTGGACCCTTGAAACCACAATCTCTTTCCTTACTGAAATTTTATATCTCTCAGTTAATAAGGGGCCATGAAAGTGCTGGAATTTTTATTTAAACACCAATGTGAATGTTATAATAAGAAATTTTCGGGCATAACTAAAAAATAACTGCTAAATGAGACTTTCCAAGCTGGTATGAGATAAAGAAGATAATATATTTGTCTTGAGCACCTGCAGCTATTCATTACCATAGCATGTGAGCTCTCCACAGTCATTAGCCCTCTGCAGTGCTTCGTGATAGACTAGAAAAGTCACTGCAAGATGGGTCTTGATTTCTGAAGAAGCATTTAGGTGGCAAACTCCCTTTGAGTTTTTGGGCACAAATTATTTGATCGTCTAGTTCCAATTCCCCTACCAACCACTAGACCAGGCTGCTCAAAGCCCCGTCCAACCTGGCCTTAAACGATTGCAGGGAGGGAGCATCCACGGCTTCTCTGGGCAACCTGTGCCAGTGTCTCACCACCCTCACAGAAAAGAATTTCTTCCTAATATCCAATCTAAATCTCCCCTCTTTCAGTTAAAATGGTCACCCCTCACCCTATCACTCTATGCCCTTGCAAAAAGTCCCTCTCCAGCTTTCCTGTAGCCCCTTCAGGTACCGAAAGGCTGCTCTATGTTCTCCCTGGAGCCTTCTCTTCTCCAGGCTGAACAACCCCAACTCTCTCAGCCTGTCTTCACAGGAGAGGTGCTCCAGCCCTCTGATCATCTTCGTGGCCCTCCTCTGGACTTCCTCCAACAGCTCCATGTCCTTCTTGTGTTGGGGACTCCAGAACTGGACACAGCACTCCAGGTGGGGTCTCACGAGAGCGGAGTAGAGGGGGAGAATCACCTCCCTCAACCTGCTGGTCATGCTTCTTTTGGTGCAGCCCAGGATACTGTTGGCTTTCTGGACTGCAAGCACACATTGCTGGTTCAAGTTGAGTTTTTCAACACCCCCAAGTGCTTCTGCTTGGGACTGTTCTCAATCCATTCTTCACTCAGCCTGTATTTGTGCATGGGATTGCCCTGACACATGTGCAGGACCTTGCACTTGGCCTTGTTGAATTTATGTGGTTGTCAGTGGCCCACCTTTTAAGCCTGTCAAGGTCCCTCTGGATGCCATCCCTTCCCTCCGGTGTGTCGACCACATCACACATCTTAGTGTTGTTGGCAGACTTCCTGAGGGTGCACCTAATCCCACTGTCCATGTCACCACAAAATCCCATGAGGAGACAGAAACCTGCAGCTTGAACTAATGTACCTGAGTCCTCACCTAGTGTCCTTGACCCAAACCAGTTCTTTCCCCCTAGTTCAGTAATGTTCTATATAAGCTTCATTTAGGCGCACTGGGATTATGGGAAAATGGGGATTATGGCCTGACCCAGGAACTCCTTCTTCTCATCAATCTGTCAAAGTTTGGTGTTTGTGGGGTTTTTTTTGTTATGTTTGTTTGTTTTTTCGACTGTTAGCAGCAATGACTTACAATTTTAACAAACTCTTGATGAAAATGGAATGGCCTCAGTGTCATTCCTACTCTACTGTCTGAAGTTCCTGGCTGACATTTAGCTGGTGAGCACTGTCAGTTTAATCTATTGATTATTGATACCATGTCATGTGGGCTTTTTCTTTAGACTATCTGATCATGATGTGTCCAACTCCTAAAAACCACGTCATTTTCCTCATGACTTAATTTGTGTTTGCCACAAAGAATGAAAGCAGATTTTCCTAATAAGACCCATTTCCAATAAATGGTGTTTAAAAATGTTTAATTCTGCCAGCTATTCTACCTCCTGGCCAATCTGATTTAAAGACTTAAGCTCTTGACTTGTCTCATGTTGCTATTTGTCCCTCACCCGACCCGTTTTGTGCAGTTACATGCAACTCTGGAGGCTATAAAAGCCTTTAGCAACCTTTTCAGTCCCTGGCATAGTTCTGCTCTTGTGTTGATGCCTCCTAGCAGCAGAGTGATTAGAATACACTTTCATTCTTTATTAATGGCATACTGTATCATCTTTCTACTGCGTTGTCTGGGTTTAGTGTGTCTATAGCTCCAGATCTTCCTATTTGCCTTTTTGGATAGTGATAGAGGACAGTAACTGGAATTTTGGTAGAATTCAGTATTTATTCGACATACCTATCAAGTGACCAGACATCATCTCAGCTAACTGTTGTAGGATTCTTAGATGCAGGTTACCTAAATGTAGCTAATATAGCTTAATCTTAAAAATCTAGGTACTAAGAGCTGTTTATTCTCAGCAGGAATTTTTTAACATTCTCCCTAGTTATTAGCGGATTGGAAACTCTTTCACGGGGAGAAGGACAGGAAGAGCTCAGGCCAGATCAGATAAAAGGAAGTAAGTATTTGACCATTGACTGTATTTTACCCCTTGGTGTTAGCCCCAGAAGAGCTGGGGAGCTTGGGCTTGCTGGTGGTGGGTCAGTGTTAGCTGCTGTGGGAGGTGAGGAGGACACTTGGTTTCTCTCATGCATTTATCCTGATTCTTGTGCTGATCATACTCTTTTCAAAAGTGTTTTGCATTTAAATGTTCCAGTTGAATATTGTGTCCTAGGTCACAACAAGAGTTGTGAGCTTGTGGGAGTCCCACATTCACACAAATACAAAGGTCTTAGCCTTGCTGACTGCTCTCCTTTCAAAAGCAGTCCTTACCTGAAGTCCTGCTTTTCACAGAATCATAGAATCGTTTTGGTCAGAAAAGACCTTTAAGATCAGCAAGTCCAACCATTAACTGTGCCATTAACCACTGCCAAGTCCACCATTCAACTGTGTCCCTAAGCACCACATCTACAGTCTTTTAAATACCTCCAGGGTTGGTGACTCTACCCTGGGCAGCCTGTTCAGTGCCTGACAACCCTTTCTGTGAATAAATTTTCCCTAATATTTGATCTAAACCTCCCCTGGAGCAACTTGAGGCCATTTCTTCTTGTTCTATTACTTGTTACTTGGGAGAAGAGACCAACACCCACCTTGCTACAACCTCCTTTCAGGCAGTTGTAGAGAGCGATAAGGTCTCCCCTCAGTCTCCTCTTTTCCAGGCTAAACAACCTCAGTTCTCCCTGCCCACACTACACACTATGTGTGACCATGGAGGAGCAATGAGCAGCCACAACATGGAAGCTTGGGGAGGGATTTCCCTTTCAGATTAAAGGCAAAATCTCTGAGAAAAGCTCCCTGGAATTCTGCAAATGCAGGTCTTTGTGCATTACAGAGGAGAAATTGAACCCTTGTGTACGTGCTGGCTCTGGGCTTAAGCTAGCATATTCTCATTTATTTTAGTAAGCATGCTAAAAATCACAGTTTTTAGTTAAACTGACTCAAGCTGGCCATGTAGAGGAGGCCAGAGATGGAGCACACAGAATGACTGCCTTAAGACTGGGCAAAAATGATGACTTTATCCTGTAGTGGCTGAATGGCTCCAGCTGGCTTCTGTTGTATCGTACAAGAAACCTCTGTCTGAGACAGTGTCAGGATTGACAGCCTGGCTGGTTTGTTCCAAGTACACTGACTTCCTGAATGATCAGAAAATTAATGTAAAATCATAGGTGAGAAAGTAACTTCCACAAAGAATAACTTGCCACAATAGGCAGATCTTTGCAAAGCAAGGAAATTAATTTAAAAAGAAGTTATTTATCACAGAATAAACTAAGGGAGATGAAGAAATGCAGTGAGCAGAATTGGTTTTGGACCAAATGCTTTTCAAGGTCTCTTCCATAAGATGGCAGCAGCTTATTTTGTGAACTGGACTGGGAGACTGATGTGAAAGGGTGTCTGCTGGAAGCCCTACGAAACGGGCATTCAGCCTTCATAGGCTTTATCTCTATTTGTTTGGTACACATACCTTATAATTTTCCCAATATAGATCAGTTTGGAACATTACTTTATGTGCTAAACCATTTTCTGTTGTTTGGTACAGGGGTGATTTTATTTTTTCTAAATGCACGGGCAGATGATAAGAGGCAAACTCCACAAGGGAGCTGTTGGTATCAAATGCCACTTCTGCATTCGCAGGGGTTGTGTGTGCTGCATGCAGGGAGAGCAACATGGTTGTTTTGTCTATTTGGGATTTTTTTAAAGTGTTTAACTTTCAGCAGTTATTTTGTTAATAACTGCCCAAAGCAACTTGAATTCTGTGAGTAGAAGAGGTAGAAAAACATTTGGGATTTTCTCTACTCAGAACCATGGAGATCTGTTTCACGACACTGAGCTGTTTCAGTGGAATCATTCATTTTCTTTTGAAGAGGGAGATGGTGGAGAGGGGATTTTAATTTTTTTTCTGCCTAACAGAAAGCAGTGGAAGGAAAAACATTTGAGAGGAACTATTTTCTGAAGTCTTATGACATAAAGGATTTTATATTTCAGATCTTTTCACTTTCCCTTCTAGATGTTTTCCATATTTTCGGCAACACCCACAGTGGCATGTGCAGTACGATAATGCAGTTTGACTCTTGATACATTTTTCTCTGCAGTTGAGTGTCAGACACTTTTCCCATTAGTACCAAATATTTAACAGTCATAAACTGCTGTGATACCCTCTAACAGAAGATTCTACTTAAGTGCAACTTATAAATAATTTTCTCAGTTTTATGCTTATTCCGAATAGCTGGATAATGTGGGAGGAGCTAAAAGCAGCATGTTTTTTATTTTCCCTGGTGCTTACACTTACTGGCTAATGTTAGTCATCTGTTTTTGTTTCCTGTGGCCCATTAATATCCAATCCATCAAGCGCACAGGATTCACAGTAACAAAACTGTAAACTTGAAGAGTGGAAGGAATAAGACTCTGTGGTATTTGCCTTCAATTCTTTTTTAAATTAAACTGTTCAACTTCTGTCTTTCTAATTTCAGTATGTTGAGGAACTGTTACAGCACAGCCCAAAGGGGGTCCACCACGAGTGGGTTCTGACATTGCTCCTCTGTCCTCTAACTCAGAGTCTGGCTTGGTGAGGATGCAGGGCTGGATCTTGTCTGCAAGTGAATGGGCCAAACACAGCAAGCATGAATGGTTTCCACAGGCATGCTGGGAAAGAGATGCACCCAAATTACTGATGACAGGAGTTTGATAGTTTTAATCCTGGAGGAGAATATGGGGGTTTAGAGGCTGAGAGCATGTCTTTCCTAACTATTGGACCTGATTTTCTACTGAAAACAGCAGCTGAGATGGGTTGCTTTAGCCCCTTTTTCTTTCTCTGAATCATGCCCCAATTTTAACTAGGAAAAGAAGGACTTTCAGCTCTCAAATTTTGGCCAGTAGTGAAGCTTAAAGTCTTCGAAGAAGTTATGCTTGGCAAGAAATGAAGTATTTTAAGGGGTCATTTCATTGTTCCTGGTGTGCAGTCTGTGTGCTGCCTGATTTATACCAAGGAGACTCCTGGAATGTGTGTCCTGGTGACTTCTTTCTTTCTTTCCAATTAATTTTAAAGAAATAAAAAGAGAGATGAAAGCAAGTTATTTGAATAACATTTAAAATGTTTTATTTATTCTAGAAAGGTCTGCGTTCTTTCCAAGAGTCCACTTTCTTCCATTTTCAGAATGGAGTCTTTTTCACCTCAAATTATTTGTATTGTGATAGCATCCAGAGGCTCTGGTCAGGATGGCTCCAGAGGGCTTGGGGAAACAAATTGGGTAAAATGCAAAGGAAAAGTAAATGACTCCATTTACTCCAAAAAACTCCCCAGCATATGGGGAACACTGGGTGTGCAAAGTTGGCTCGTGGCACTGAGCGCAGGAACAGATCAACACAGAGCTGGAGCCTGGATGGGGAGTACCAAGTTCAAAGTAAAGTGCCTGGTTTATTTGGTTTAGGTGGAATGGATGAGGCTGAAAGGGATGGCCCAACATCTAGCTGAGTGTTAGCCTAAGGATGGGGCATTCCATGGCCACATAAAGTGCTTTTGTTTTTCTTTTGTGAAAAGTTTTGTTACGGAACAAGTTAATGGCAATAATTTTGGTTAGTAACTAATTCCTTGGAGCAAATGGCTTTAAGTCAATTGTGTATCACATGTTGCCGCATATTACTTTGTTTTGGTGCTTAGCCACAAATAACTCATGACAATATTTTCGTATTATAATACACCATAATTTACTTCTAGCAAGCATGTAATTCCTCTTAGACAGAGTGGCATTCAGCCTATACGTTCTTTGGTCCGCTCTATATTGAATCCAACACAATGGGTGCAGCTGAATGATTTAATGTCACCCTGAAAGAATTCACACAGGCTGCTGAAAAAGAAAACAGGCCATGGAAATAAATTGTAACTAAATATCTTCTTAAATATAGGGCTACAATGTGCTCAGAGGTTGTATAATGCTGTCCCCCGCTGAACTTTTTCAAGAGTCTTGGAGCCTTAACCTCCTGTGGGTTAAGAAAAAAAAAAATGCATCCTGTAGGGTAAATTCCACTAACCAGTAAATTCTGTGAAATGCTCCTTTCATGTCAGACAGGTGGAAGTTAGGATTCCAGGACAGTTCAGGAGAAATATGAGATTCATACCAAGCATGAAGGTATTCTGTTTATTGACAGACAGGTTTAAGTAAGAGTGAGAAATCCAAGAAATCTGCTAAAAATCTCCCAACTAAGTGGAGGTAACCTGGGAAGTTTTCAAGACCACTGTGTATCAAAGCAAACAGTTTGCTAGTTCACCGAGTATTCACGGGCTGGGGGAAAAAAAGAAGTTGTGGAGCTGATCAATAGCTTTTAAATAGTTTGGCCTGCAGCGATACATGCCAGTGGTACAAATATAACTGTTCCTGTGGCGAGATCCTGACGTAACACTAGCAACTAGGTGTTGGCTTGTGTCACAGCTAAATCAAAATTCAGTGTTTTGCTTGATAAGCCCAGTCATCTGCTGGACACACAAAGGGTTAATGCTTTGTTCATTAGGGTAGAGAAACAGCTTCCATAGTCACCCCTGACTTGCACCACTCCTAGCAAACTGACTTTGTTTTGATTTTGGAGGTGTTGTGTTTTAAAATTGCCAGTTTCCAACTCAGAGAGGATATTTACCTTTTATTTACTGGAGAAACCATGTGATTCCTTGCATTAGGATGTACATTAATTCTGCTCTGTTTTAACTGTGTCAGAAACCTACTAAAAAGGGTTCAGAAAATTTCCATGCCAGATATTTCAGTGTACTTTAGATGATTTATTTTGTTCTACTTGTAGCTTATTTTGTTTCAAATTATACTAGAATGCTTTCCTGAATGCAGGCCTAGATAAATAATTTTTATTTCAAAAACAATGCAAGTCACTTCAATACCCAGAAGGATATCATTGAGCAAGTGTAATGCATGCTATATGGCTTTGTATGCTGCTCTTGAAATAGTACCTATGGCAACTGTAAATCAGGTTTTTTTACACAATTGTCCCCAGTGCTGCAATAGGATCTGCCAGTTAGGAAGCTTACAGCCTCTGAATCCCACTGAATTCAGGGGGCTTCGTGTGAGCTTGAGGATCTACACTGGGATGAGTTTTGTTCCAAGGTGGAGGCTAGGGTGTTGAAACTGTAGTGACAAGAGGGTGCTCAGAAAATGTGAGTCCTCTTGCAGCAACTCCTGCCCAGGGAATAACATCTTTATGGCTGCAAGGCTTCAGGCAACTTGCTATTTAGTAGTGTTTTAGGGTAGTTAAAAGAGGACTAAAGAAGCAAAACACAAACAGAAGTTTTCCTTACCCAAGTGTGTTGGTACAGGCTGGTGCAGTTTACCTTAAAGTGCCCATTCTTGGAGAAATCGGTACCAATAAAATACATACTGGTAAGAAGCCAATTTATGTACCAGAAATGACTACATGTGTTACATAATTAGAATACCTGCCCCAACTTCTGAAACCTATCGCTGCTGGGCCTGCTTTTAATCTAGCATCGTCTCTTCAGCTTATGAGATGAAATGTAGCTGGGGAGTGTTATAAGAACCAGATGGAGAGCCTGGCTGGAGGGCTGGCGGGGATGGAGGCTACCTTGGCCTGCTCCGAGACGAGCATACTGTGTACCTTCGAATGATACCTTAATCCATGATAAAGACAGACAGCTCACTTTTCCGAAATCAAAACCATATTCATCAATGGTAGCCTCCTTCCAACACAGCACAGACTACTGCTCAGAGAGATGCAGTCTGGAACAGCTTGATACAGGCAGAACTAGATGGCTACACATGGATAAGATAAAATCATTCAGCTACCTAATAAATAAATCTGAAAGATGTTCTAAGATGATACAAATTCAAGTACTAACTTGATTTATTATCCCAGAGGGATGTTTGCTCCACCTTTCAGTCACTGAATCCTGATTTATGGCACATGTTCTTAGGCTTGATTTTTTTTTTAAGAAAGAAAACTTTTAAAATATAGCTGGTTGACCTAGCTCTTTCTGCCCAGCTAGCTTCATGCTGCTTAAATTAATACAACTCGTTCAAAAATGTAGTTGAATGGATGGGTTTTAAGTCAGCAAAGATTCAGTTTTGGTAACTAAATGTTATTCCTACATGGTAAAATATCAGTAGAAGTAAAGTCAATAAACTCTAAAGGCAAATATATTAAAGAATTCTTATGCATCATGATTTTCTTCTTGCCATCAAGGGAAAAGATTGTATTTTATACAGGAACTGAGATGTTTCCCTTTCTGTAGTCCTGTGTGGATTTAACTAAAGCAGCAACTAAGAGAAACAAGAGTTCCATAAAGAAAGCCTTGTTGATAATTATAGAGTGGTTGTAAGCGTACGTTCATAGCCTTTATTTTTCTTGTTCAGAACTTTATTATGGATCTTTAAGTTTCAAATGACTCTTGATACTTTGCATGTGTGAGACAGATTTTAGGTAAATAAACATAACATTATTTTGGGACAATACTTCAAATATATATTTTAAAGGGCGTCTTCTTTGTTTGACCACATATGACTCCTATAAATCTATAAGCTACCTATTCTAAACCAGATTATCAGATTGCAAATAGGATAGGATGGAGCTAGAGGGAGAAATAAATACTGTTAGTAGTTAACAGTTTTCGTTCTAGCAAATCACACTTACCTTAAAACAGGTATAAATTATGCATTGGTTGCTCAAAGTTTTGATCATGGGTGAGTTAGAAAAATTAACCACAAAAATATGTTAATTTGATAAATCACAGGCTATATTTATGTTTGCAGAAAAATGAAAATCTTTGACAAACATTTTTTGAACAATCTGTTGTGGTTTTTATCATCTGTGTATTCGATCTGGAGTAGAAATTAGTTGAGGAAAATGTGAAGCGTGGTTTACCAAGTTCTGTCTACAAAAATAAAAGATCTTCTTGGCTAGGATTTTGCCTGTTGCTTTTTTAATACCTCTTGAAATCCAATAGTATCATTTTTATTATGTAGCCCTGTGGATGTGAACAATTTGGTGGTAGTAGAAACTTTCAAATGTAAGTCATTCATTGATCTGGAAGAAAAACTTAAATCAATGCAACCACTTTTCTTTCTAGGTAATGTTCTCTTTGGTAAACAGTTTACATTGAACCCACAGTGTCCTGAACACCAAGAATATGACTGATGCAAGGTTGTACGCTGGCTGTACCACAGCGTTTGAGTTATTGTGTGTGTTGGTAAACTATTTTCACAAATCATTGATTCAAAAGACAGTGGACTTCAGAACAGCATGTTTTGAAACTTTGAAGGCTTAACAAAAGACCCTCAATCCACCAGGAGGATGTGATCTTACGGGCACGGTTTGCAGCGCTGCTGCTTACAGTATTTGATCTATATCCAGATATAGGCTCCATAGATTTCTCTTTGCTTGTAATCTATTACCTCCACATTTGCTGGAATTGGTAGCAAAATCAAACATAGCAGTCCTTTTTGTTCATATTTAAAAGTTTGACATTTCAGAGAGCCAGGCCTTAAGCTGTATTTGCCCTGTTTTGAACTGGTAGTGTATCCATTTGCATACGACACCATTAATTTCTCTGATTTATTGCTTTAGTCAAGGAAGGAGAAAAACATTCAAAGCCTGTTGTAAGTTATGACAAATAAAATTACTGATTTCTTACATGCTGAAAAGCCAAAAACTCATAGACTGGCTGGTTCAGATTTGTTCTCTCCAAAGGTGTCACACTGCTCCTTATTCATGCTTTATTTGGGATTCCAGCCATTTAAAGAATGTTATTCTGCTAGTGTATACAATGCATTTATTTTATTGCATATGCTCACTTTGTTATTTAATGCCACCCAGACTTTTCAAGGTGGCTTAGAGTATAAGTAAAGGGGCAGTGTCAACTACTAACATCTACAACTTAAACCAGACCTGATACAATAAGGGGAAAAGCATTAATCACAAGGTGCTTGAGTGCCAGCAGTGGAACTTGCCCTTGCGTGGTAAGACAAATGGTACGGGCTGATACAGCTTTGTTTAGGTCTGAGTCCCTGATGTGTCTTGAGTAGCAGGTGGCCTTCTGGTATTGTTGCTCCAAGGAAGGTGGTGGCAGAACATCTCTGGAAGGGTGGCTGAGACCCAAACCAGGTGATGGACAGGAGGGAGAGAGGGATGATGCCCTGTGACAGAAGTGGTACTAATGAGGACTAAGTTATGCTTAAAGCCAAGGCGGTGTGGAAAGGGGAGCTGTGAATGGCATCAGATGTGGGGACTTGCAGGACTGGAGCTAAAATCAGTCTAATTTTTGATTTGCAGCCACACTACTTGTGCCTGAAGGGACATTTTGCATGGCTTAAGGCAATGCTGAAAGAAAGAGATGGTGAGGACATGGATGAGTTAACAGTTTTCTGTGAGTCTGAGTCAATGGTCTCTGCCTGTGGTTTGCTTCCTATACAATGTATTTCAGTGTGAAGGGCCCAGCTAGAGTGAGTTGTTCCACAAAGAAGCCAGCTAGGCTTCTCACCATCTAATCAATATTTCCTGAAGAGGTGCCAATGTCTACTGAGCAGAAGTATGATATTTCTGCCATAAATCTTGTCACTCTGACCCTAAACCTTCCCCGCCCAGATGTCCTCTCTCCTGACAAGTGGCATTTAGAAATGGAATATTAACATTTAGGACAAGGACATTGTGTGCTACAAAGCACATACTTGGGTGCTCTGCAGATAATAATCTGTGTTACTCATGATGATAATTTTTGGGAAATTCAGAATGCCTCAGTACATATGCCAGATTCCTGGATTTTGACCAAAAGGGTATTATAAATAATAAGCATCAGTATCATTGCCATCCACTGTAGCTAACTACCATCTTGGATGCAGATTAGTTTGTGCACTTGTATTGCACACAGACATATACAAAGTCTAGATTTCTCTTGAAAAAGCTTGGTGTTTTGGTAGCTAACTAAATGAATAAACATATAAACTTTCAGGAGCTGGCAGAACTGCATCTAGTTCTCGTTACTCTTTGTTTCTCTCCACCCTTTGGCTTTCACCATAATTGAAGACAACTGCTCTGGCCACTCAACTTGGAATCTGCAGTTATACATCTCAGAATTCAGTTTTCCAGACGTGGCACCCAGTTGCCAGCACATTTCTTACCCTCTGTTGTGCTTTGGGCCTCTGCCTTGGCCTCAGACCTGTCTACCTGCCCCTGAGACTGCTGCGATGCTCTTTTAGCCATGGTGGATAGTGCTGGATTCCCATGCTGCTCTCTGCAATACTATGCACAGGGAAAAGAATGGGGAATGTTATGAGAGACAATTACATGGAGCTAACATTAGAGCTCCTTTTACTTGCAAACATACCCAGAGCAATCTGCTTATTTTAGAGCTTCTGCCGAGTGTTTTTCTGTGACTCAGGAGTGAGCTGAAGAGCACTCTCTGCCATCATGCCATGGTTCAGAGTACCTGCATATTTCTGTAACAGCAGCAGTTGATTTTCTATTTTGTTTTAAGTAGAATGGCATTACCAGAAAATTGCTAACATTTGCATAGAGAAGGTTAACTCTTTTAAGTGGCTTCATGCCATTAGGTAGGAATGCAACCACTCCGGTATAGCAGTTTGTCCACAAGAGGAAAAATAACCCTTCAAAACCCTGGCACCAGTTCCACGTTAGAGCTAAATTACTGTAGCAGATTGAAATGACAAGACTTGCATTTTAAACTGAGCATGTAAACGAGGCATGTGCCCAGATTGGCATGGGACAGAAATCCTCGTTTGCACATGTGCCTTGGGATTTGTGTACACACACAAAAACAATTAAAAAATAATCTGTCAAATAATATATAATACAAGACCGAAGGGATGAGTTTAATATTCTTACAGCAGCGGTGTGTGAGAAGACCTAAGCAGACATTAAATCAGCAGTGTTTTCTTTAGTAGGCGGTACCAGGACAGCTGAGGACAGCTCGTCATGAGTGACCAAGGAAACCTGTTATGACATGTATATACAAAGTCTAGTGCATTCATATATAAATATGCTCTAGAGTAAAGCCTCTTCGTTGTCTTTTGTAGCTTTCTAGATGCAATGCAAGAGGCTGGACAGCCTGCATTTACTGGGCAGGTCCTCTCCTGTCTTAGGAGGTGAAACATGGGATGTCATTTTGTCCTGGACTGCAGCAGTGCAATGCATAATTTGAAATGTCTCTTGTTCTCCATTTTAGGTGATGTGTCCAGTAATGTTGCTTTACAAACAGCTCTCTAGGGGCCTGTTAGGTACCAGCCAGCCCTGCTGTGCTCTCCTCTGTGCTCGCTGAGCAAAGCTGGGTAGCTTCAGCTTGAGGTTGAGAGCATCTGGCAGAGACAGACTGTGCCCAGCTGAGGACGTGGTATCCTGCTACACACCAGGAAACTTTCTTTGTGACTAACAAATTCAGGCTTTGTAAAATTATTTTCTTTTGCCAACCATGAAAAAACACCTGTTTGAAATGTGGAGATCTGGTTGTCCTGGAGCACTGAGTGCGCAGCGGGGCACAGTGACAGTTAAGGCTGTGTGATCAAAGGGAGAGGTTGAGCCTGGCACTGGTGCTGTGCTGAAGACCCACCTCTGCCACCACAGCCAGCCTCAACTGAGGTGAGTGCAGAAGTTTTTTGGGCTGCAAGGTCAACAGTGAGGCTGGCTGTACTGCAGCCTCAAGTACTAATTAGTGTCTTAAACTTACTTCACAGCTGCATTATCTTGATTCCACTCTGGTTTCATGTAATTGCTTTATATACTTGAAACTTTGAAAACTGGTCAAGTTTAAAACTTTCTTTTAGGTGGAATCTATATATTTCTCAATGAAAATACTGTGTTTTAATAGTTCACTAACATCAGGCTGTCTGACAGCATTATGCTTTATTGTTATAGTAGCTGACTTTCAAATATGATGGCATTGTGAAATCCAACGTGTGATTTAGTAGAAAACTATGAATAGAGGATTTGGGCTCCATCAATCTGTGTATAAGCACAGATGGAGGGACTGACACTGATCCAGAGACCTTTCAGTTGAACACATTCAAGAGCTGTACTCTGTTGCTGCTCAAACCTAGCTTCTGTACCATACTTTTGCCTTTTTTTCTTCTATTTTGGGGAAAGCTGCATAAAAATTCTTTGCTGTTGGTTACGCTCTCAGTACATATGCGTATGCTCACTTCCAGCCTGATCGCTGGCAGTGTTACAATGCACCAAATAATCACTTTTTAAAAGTTGGTTTTAAAGATGATACTTAAAAAAACCATAAGAAGAGTCATGGGGTGGCTTTTCCAATAACATCTTGAACTTGTAATTCTGCAATGTTGTCTTTGAGCCATTAATGAAATCCATATTGCAGGGGTGGCCTTGAAGTAATGGAGGAAGGAAAAAGCAGCTGTACTTGCTATCCTGCAGCTCTGTGTTTTTCATTACATTCTCTCTTATTTATTTTTTGGGGTGTATTTTCTGGAGCAAACAGCCTCCCTGGGGCTATTCTGCTGCAGAGAGCAGATTGAGTGCCTGGTGCTGGCTCTCCGAGGGGTGTCACTTGTGACACTGCAACCTGTTAAGCAAAGCACTGAGGTGCTCAGAAGGGAGGAGCAGCCTTTTCTGTGGGTGAAAGTTCTGGCACAAATATTTGACTGAACGACTGTGAGCATATTACTGAAAAACCAGCCCAACCATCAAGGTACTGCCACAGTTACCCTACTGACCCAGGCGTCTTACACAGCTGATGACCAGGGCAGGTTTATCCTCTCTCAAAACGACACATTGGAATAGTATTAGCTAACTGTCTGTAGCCTGGCTGGGGCGTTTCCCTCCAGACACATAATTGTTGCTGTCACCTCTCATGCTGTATGGTATGCAAGGCTGATTCCTATGAATTTTGCCTGCATGCTTTTTAAGAGCATTGGAGGCAGTCTGCCTTGAATTCTGAACAAATAGTGATGGCTCGATTAATAACAGACCAAAAAAGCACAAAATTACAGCATGTGTTAGAGTGCAGGCATTAGCTAGATGGTTTTTCACCAAACTGTCAGGCAGTATATGTAGGAAAAGTGGAGCTACTGTGCTAGAGACAAAAACATTCCACTTGGATAACTAAAGCCCAAGTCATCTTTGATTGGATTTGCACAACCAGATCCACTGAGCTTTTTCTCGCTTCAAGCAACCAGTGCCTGTTCATAGTCACTGTGGTGGAGAAGAGGGTTGGAACTCACACGGACAAAGAGAGCCCCAGACAAGGGTTTAATCCCATTCAGCTCTCTATAATATGCAGACAAATCTTCCCCCTAATGAAAGACTACAAAACTAAAAGAATTTATTAGACACTGGCTACATTTTAAAAGGATCAAAAATAATATAGGTACATCGCTGCTTGATTTTTGGCTCTCTAGTAACTAATTTTCCCGCACCTGAATCTGCACATTTATGATGCAAAATGTTTTTCTTCACATTAAAGTAAGAGTGTTTATTTATGCAGTTTCATTTCCAATAAAAGCTATGCTTTACAGTGTATTATACAGAATGACAGCAGTGCACTGAATTGCAAGGTCACGCTATAGATCATACTCCCTCTGCCAAACACCCAGTAAGGAATTTTGAAGTAAGCTGTAGTAAGGGGCTGAGCAGTGAGCAGAGCCAGAAACAATACAGGTTAGAAAAATGTTTGTTCTATTTAGTGAAAGAAGAAAGAGTTTGACTTATTAGAGAGGCTTTTCCTACCGTATTCATTCTGGGTCCAGGTCCTGGAAAGAACATTTGGGATGGAACTTCCTGTAGTTGACCCTAATCTGTCCTCAGAGCCCCATGCGTCTTCCTCTAAACCAAGGAATACTGGGTCTGTTTGAAGATCTAACTAGCAGTTTATGCTCTGCGTTGTTACATTACCAGGCTCTTGCCTTTTTCCATAATATGTGTGAGGCTAGGTGTCTGGTGAAAGGTGGGGAAGTGTCATCCTCTGCATGTGCATTAGGTGTGTGCTACTGTACAGTTGTAAGTAGTGGGTCTAAGTAGTGAGAGCGCCTTATTCCAGATGTTTGCAAGGGTAATTTGTCCTCCACAGGAAAAATTTACCAATTTACCCTAGGACAGAGAGAGTTACAGATGTAACACTGCAAAATGCAACCACTGCATGGGTTTGTGCATTTTCTGTATATGGAAAACAATTTGAAGATAGCTTATTGTCTGTCTAGAAGGCCAAGGAGTACCAAAGCTAGCATGATACATGACTTCTGCTTAGGAAAAGTACAGTTTGCAGGCCCTATTTCAGATAAGGGACAAGAGAAGCAGCACTAATGGTGGGAGCAGAGAGTCACAAGAGGAGTTACTGTCACATCCACACAGAACATGAGATCAAAGAAAAATTTCAGTACTGAATAGACTGATCTTCAGACATGGTTGGTGAGCTGCACCCAAAGCTCTGAGGTGCCTGTAGTAAACTAGCCTCCTAGCAGAATCACAGCTGAGCAACAACACTAGCTGGATATTATTTTGGGAATATAACTTATTGGTGGGTTTGTATTGCCTGAGGGGGGTACACTTTGGACAGCACAGAGATGGTGGTGCCATTTTAGAAATCTTTTGAGTTGGGCTCTACCAGGTTATTCTATGCAGAAGAAAGAAATTGGTGATGGAGTGAGGAGCATCTTTGGTGCAGTCTGATCTATCTATTTATTTATTTATTTGCAGAGAAAGCACAGGAAGCTCTGTCAGGAACGGGCAGCAGAAGACATCAAGTCTCTCTCACTCATTGGCTTTGGCAGAACTGCCTGCTCCCTCCGATCTCATAGCAATGATTCTAACTGGAGGTTTGGTTTGTTGTTGCCCCTCTGTCTCTGAAGGCAATCACACCCCTCTGGGTTGCTGTGATTGTCACATGGTCCTGGGGCCCTTTCCCCACTGTTCTCAGCACAAATCATTACTTTAAATTCTGTTGGTGGCCTCATCTATGGGACCGAGTACCTGCACTTACTGCAAGTGTTCCTGATGTGTTTTCCGGAATATTGTGATCTTTTTCAAATGAATCAAAGTCGGTCAAGAGTGAAAGATGGAAAACTGGGCTAGGGACAACCAGAACAAGGTATTAAAGGCTTGGTGATGGAAGTTGAAAACAATAGAGAAGTGATGGGAATGGTTTTCTCTATGTGGGTCCATAAATGAGCTAAGTGGCTTCTGTGGTTGACCCAGAGGAAGGCTGGCTCTTCCACCCTGGACTTCAGTGAACCCAAGCAATAGTGATCAATTAGTAGCCCAAGCTTGAGGAGCTTTCATAAAAATATGTTCTCTCTCACCCTTTGTTGTTATTGCAGTTTTTCACACAGACTGCACATTATGTCTATAGGTTGTTACATCAGATCAGTTCCTCATTTTCTCTAGCCAATACATATCTCCACTTCTTTTGCAGCTGCAGTAGTTGTCTTCTGTCCAAAGTCCTTCAGACTCATCATGCAGAAGAGTACTGTTTTTCACCCAGCTTGAGGGAACCATGGCCATGTGTCATGGCTTTTGTGATGTGCATTGCTGCCAACAGTCTGGTTCAAACCTTATTGACAGGTCTTCATTGAATCTGTCGTGTTAGTTGTTCTCCTTGTTCCAGCCTGCCAGATGACTGAGGACAACAGTACTGGGTCAGATAAGTCACACTTCTGCTATTTTAGCCCAGTCATGCCCTGATAGATCACCACTGTGCCCAGCAAGATTTTGCCTGAAATAGCATTTAAAACATAATAACACTGAAAACATAATCCATGCTGTCTGGCGGTGCAAGAAGCCCTTAAGAAAAGGCAACAATGGTGCAGAGCTGGAGTCTCAGATCCATGTTGCAAAAACAGTGGCATTTCTCTCCTGGGCCAGATAAGCAGACTGAGACATTGCTCATGGACAGTGCCCAGCTATGCTGAGCACCCCCATGGTGAGCTGTCTATTAATGTGTGACCCATACAGATTAAAGCTGATGTTGGGAGCAGCTGGATCCTAGTCTGATTTCTAAAGTTGTTGAAAAGTTGCTGGTCTTGTCGGCCTGTACCAGGCAGTGGCTGAATTTACTACTTCACTGGGAGCTGTGTTCTTGCACAGCGTGTAAAGCAAAGGCAGTAAACATTACTGCCTGGGAAGGCACCAGTCTGCGCACCGCTTAGAGATGGGTGGCTTTTGCTATTAGAAGCTTCCTTTTGAGGAGGACTTTCTCCAGACAGATTTGTGTTTGTGTCATTGGTTACTGCTGGAATTTCATTAACTCCTCAGTAAGTGCATCTGTCCAAACCAGAATTGATTGCTTTTATTGAATTCTTCTTTAATTAAAGCTCCTATTGGTTTCATGCTGATTTGGTGTCATAGTTTAGATTTTTAAATTGAATGACAGGAGAAGGGAGAAAAAAGAGGAAATGTTTATTTAATTCATGCTATAGAATGTAATGACAAGAGATTGTTTCCATACGTACTGTTTTTGTTGACCTTTTAACATTTGGAAATGTCAGGAAATACCATTACTGTAGGTCTATCCAGCTTTAATGCTACAATAACTTTATAGCTAGTCACAAGGGAAATTATTATACATTGCCTGAAACAGCAAAGGTGTATGCGAGCATACACACAGATCTCTTTCTCTCTCCCTGCCAAACAGATCTCCGTGGCTGCATGCAGCCTCTGTTAAAAATGCAACTCTTGTGTCTCTGTAGTTTTGACTTTGCTTTCAAACCTGCCAGATTTACTGAGGCAGCAAAGAGGTATATTTCTGGGAAGTTCAAAGAAATTTAAAACAGTGTAGAATGCATTTTAACTGTCTGTGGTTAGACAATGGCCAAAATTGCATAGGTTTTTCAAACACAGATATTAACCTTTGGTTTGGGGTTTTTTTTTTGGAGGGGGCCTGTTAAGACTCAGCGAGGTTCAGAAGGTGGCACTTTGATCCACACATGTCGCCATGCCTTTAGACCTGAGGAACAGGTTCCAGTCATGACTTTGACACTTCAATCCCAAAAACATGGGAAGGTTGTGCTGATGAAGTAATGCTCCCAGGGCTGTGTGAGCGGTGTAGCATACACCCGTGTCCTGTCCTCTCACGTCATGACACAGCCCTGGGTGCGCCGCGAGGGCGCCGTTACCTTGGACAGCACCAGGCCAGCCGCTGGTTTGTCACCGTCCCCTTGCCTCCAACCAGAACCAAAGCAACAAAGCAACAGAGAGACCCAAGATAAAGTGATTAACAGTGATAAACACACCACATGTAAGATTCTGGCCTAGAAGTCGAACCTTCACTGATTTGAGAGGGATGGCGATTTTGTCCTTTGATTAGGAAAAAAGAACACAGGAGGTGATGGGGATGAATCCTTCTTCTCAAAATCTCAGCTGAGGACTTCAAATACAAAACAAGGGAAGCTGAAACCAGCAAACACACACATATATATTAAAAAAATATTCTAAAGAATTAAAATTAACATTGAGAATGGGCATAATTATCACATGTTTTATAGAACCCAACCGCTGAAATGTTAGGGAATTACCTCTAAGGTTGTAATTAACTTTGCACTGTCTGCCCAGAAATATCCTAGACCTTGCACTCACTGGTGGAGGAAGCTCTTTTGTCTTCAGGAGAACCACAGTCAGTTGTGGATCTGGTTGATTTTACTTATCATGCATCCAATCAGAAAAGGGCAATCCCCCAAAACACCCAGATAGAAATGCCCTCAATTAAAATTGTGATCTGAACTAGTAACAAGGTGCTGTTGTTACCACTAAGTGCTTCAGTCATTATTTCCTACGTTTTTTAAAACCATAGATAGTATTCAAAACATTGAATGGTAATGGATTATCCTGATAATGACTTAAGCTGCTTTGTTTTTTATTCATTGCATCAGTTAGAGAAAAATCTAAATTAGCTTTAGAAAGTGTCAAAATTATAAAGTATCTTTGGTGGTCTTAGGATTTATGCATATGTACACATGCATGTATAAATGTTTGTGTGTGTGAGTACATACACAAATACATATATGAGATTCAGCTCTGTGGTTAATCTCAGCCAGTAAAAGAAATTTCTGCTACTTGTGGACAGCCAGTTTTCACAGACTTTGTTTCCAAAATTTTTGCAAAGTTATGGACTATACCTGACGATTAGGACTAGTAGGGTCATGCTGTCTCTAGGTTAGTAGCTTGCATGTACTTTACTGCTTTGGCTACATGATGATTTATGAACTTTAATTATAAACTCAGACACTCTTATGTGTGTGAATACTAATAGACATGCTCCTTTTAAAGGTGTAATGTGCTTCCAAATTATTACATGTGAATACTGGCAATATCTATTGTCTTTCTGACACCTTTCTCATCTACGTATTAAAAAGAACTTCCCATTTTTTTCATCTGGTAGATTTCTGATGAATACAATTAAGCACAAAACCCAATCTTTAATACATCTGATCATCAACCTAGTGTTGACTTCCTTTGAGATAAGATTTTGTACAGATTTTTCTGCACTATTTTGCATCTGTAAAGGATAGAAGGTTTATTGGCCCAGGTTGTTGCTGCTAGTGCCTAAAGCAGAAACACTGCTTTAGTGTGTTGGCCTGCTGAGAGTCCCCACATGCTAGGACTGGACTGATTCCCAGGGTGGGCCACAATCAGGAGAAACAGCCTGCTGCAAGATGACCTAAAGGGAAACTGTATAAAATAATTGCTTGGTATAGCTGTCTGGTATTCTTTGTGAGAGAAACTAAAAGTTGAGCTAACCCCCTGGAGCCTGTCAAATCAGACAGGCAAGATTTGAAGTTGGGTCTTTCATAACATGAGCCAGCTGTGATGACTGTTGGGCTACAGACAGGGGGAGGAAGGAAAAGAAGATAAGCCCACCTTCTTCTCCCTTCTGGGAACCAGTTGATGAACCTTCCCTTCCATGTGTGCCCATGCTGCCATGTAAATTGCCAGGAGTTGCAGTAGATGTTTAATCACAATTGGACACAGTTTCACTCGATTCAAATCAAGGGGTTTGTTATCCCTGTGCAATCTGCCGAATTAAGCACCTGCTTAGCCAAGAGTGTGTTCAGCATTGACAACAATTTGTACAGCCTTGTTGCTCCCTTTCTTTAAAACTGTGCCTGATTAAGAGCTTTGTAGTTACATTGTTTTAATTGCATAGAACAAGTACGTATCCAACAGCAGTTATATGGCTGAAGTTATCTAGATAAGGCAGCAGTGGCCTTCAAAGGGTCACGAAAGCTAATACCTTTGAGGTACTGAGGCCTTGGTTTTGCAAAAATGTCAATGAAGGCTCCAGTTAGCTGCGGTGGCAGGTATTACAAGTCAGTTATCCAGAATGAGATATCAGTCGTTAAACGTGAAGCTTAGTCCCTCCTCAGCTGCACTCCCTTTGCTAGTGGAAAAGGCAAATACCGCCTTTTCGGCAGAAGCTTTAGTCAAGAGCTGAACAGTCTTCAGGCACAAGTGGTAGGTGCTAAAAGGGAAAAACGTGCATGATTTGATGCATATAGATTAGCAATGAGTGCAGTGTTGAAAATTCCTGGCCATGGGTCAGTTTAGTATAACATTTGGACAACATTTCTCTGAACTGAAGTTTCTTAGTCTGGAAATCCAGACTGGTGATAACAATTAGTTGTTGCCTTTGCTTCTGTCCTTAATTAGGAATCTGTAGGGAGAGGTGGGGAGAGGGGAGGAGCAAATGAAAAACAATCAATCATTTTCAAACCTGTTAGAAGGTGAAGTTCAACTTAAATTTAAGCTGTGGCTTATGTTCGATTCGTATTTGATCTGAGCTACCACACACCCCTCAGACTTTAATACATCCTGGCAATCAGATGTTCCAGATCTGCTTTTTTCCCATTACTTGACGGACAGCGGCTGGGTGGCTCCCTGCAGAAGGCTGTAAGGATCAGAGAAAGACAAGAGGTCATCAGTGGCCACTAAAGAATTAAAGAGGGGGAAGTTGGGTGGTTTCATACAGTCAGTCTCCTATGGTAAATGATTTTATATTGCTCAAAGTCCAACTCTGGTGCAGCTCATTTTTACTGCTTTTCCAAATACCCTGACTTGTTCAGAAATGCAGTAAAAGGCTTTCGTCCCAGCCCATTCAACTTAAAAAATGGAAAATGAAATCCTCTTAATCCTTCCTTGGATCAGCCTGCACAACAAAGTAGCCAAACTGGTAGTCACAGTATCGCTATGGTGCTCAGGCTGTTGCGATTCCTATACCTCGTCCCTCTTGGATCACCAGTGGGATCAGTCATCCTCTATTAGGTTGGAAAAGCTCAGAAAATAAGAACAATAAAATGTTAAACGTGCTGTGGAATTTCATTCCACTTCTATAATGAGCTTAGCAAACCCTAAAGCAGAGAATACGTAATTTTAAACAGATTTTTAAATAGCCTTTTTGTCAGCTCTCTTGGAAGAGGAGCAGAGCCAGCTGATGATACTTTTTCAGGAGCAGAAGCAGTGGCTTTCTGTGCTTGATTCCCCAAGGTGCTGACTGCTCCTGGCTTTTGCTGTTGCCTAGAGCAGGGTGAGCTGCATGTTGTGGGATTAGGACCTCTCTGAGGATTGGTAAGGGAGCTCCAGGGTGTTCCTACTGTCACCTATAGTTCAATTGTGTCAACACAAGAACCCCTGGTAACTGGACATGGAGGCAGCCACCTGGGCCTGGCAAAGGAACTGGCTTCTTTTTACTGGAGTATGTCATTGCACAGCAGTATTTATAGTTTCAGTAATTCCTCTGCCATCTTCAGCTTCATTTAATTCTGACCTTAACAGATGGCTGCTTTGAAGGAAAACAGAAGAGCTTTTTTATTACGGGATTTTTTGGTCACCTTAAACAACGTCTATAAAGTGGAGGAGGACTGCAACCCAACACCATCACATCTTCTCCAGAGTCCTTCTCTTTGTTCTTGATCTCATTTGACTGGTAACTGCTCAACAGAGTAATAAGAAAAGCATTTGAAGCACCCCATCAATCCAGCACAGATTTTTAACACAGGCCAGTCCAATTAAACTATTATGGGTGGCCAAAATAAGATCCCTGTGCTCTTGATAAGTCACATGAATAAAGCACTGGATGGTCATGTTGTAGAGAGCAACTTGAAGTTGAAAGCAAAAAAGTTTCTAGTCTCAGTTTCTGTCTAGAAACGCAGACAACATGGAAAGGATCTGCTGCTCTTGGTTTAAAAAAAATAGAGCTGGAAATGAAACAGATGAAACCATTAGTTTATTTCACTTGAAAGCTTCTGCTTTGAGGAGAGCTATGCCATATTGTTCTGTACAAGGACACCAGATTAATCGCCTTTTCTCTCCTTCACCTTTTATAGTGATGCTGCACAAATGGTATCAAGCTGACGGAGAAAATTATAAATATAGTGTGGCTGCAATTTAGCAGCATTAATCACACAAATTTAGTAGTTTTAGATGGTAGTAGGTCATCCATTAGCTGAAAAGTTGACAGTTGTAGCATAGAAGCCCGAGTTCAGGCCTCATCTTCCCCTTTCAGGTCATCTATTTCTTTCTCAGCAAAAACATCTGGTCATTTCAAAACTGTAATTTTCATACATTTTAGCTAACAGTGGAATGTTGAAAAGCTGTTCTGAAAAACATAGTTCTTTCCTGTGCCAAACCAGTTGGCCTGGAGTTAGCAAATGTTGTTATAAATCTTCTCTTTACTTTTTCAACAGCTCTAAAACTACAGAATTAAATACTTCATGAAGACTAGCCAGTGGACACAGGTTAGTATGCTGAAGAAGTTGAGCATGCAAAGCCACCAAGATCTCTTGAATGCTGCCTCAGCCACCCCATGGAGCTCAAGCCCACAGAACCCCCAAGCTGCCTCCTAACCCAAACCTTAGACGGAGGATCCTTTTGCTTTCCTTCCCTCCTCCCAGGCACAGCTTAATATAAGGCACTGAGTAGAGTCATAAAGAAAATAACAAAACAGAAAGCCTGCCTTTGGTCACATGTGTGCACACTCTCCGTTAATGTGTGTCAGTGGAGATGACTACTTGTCCTCCAAATCTTTGCCCAGCCTTGTGTGTAGAGTCACAAATAGTAGGCTGAGGGATTTCGCCCTCATTTATTTGCCAAAAAGAAGAAAAACAAAGAGAGAAACAGCAACACAGCAGTTTTTGTCGAGCAAAAAAAAATGAGCAATATAAAGTGAAAATTTTTGAAGTGATGAAATAATATTTTTACCTTTCCAAGGTAAATTTCATTCAGAGGGAACTGAGGACACAAGGGGTGTGCCAGCTGGTGTGCTGGTTTGTTCCACCAAACAACAACCCAAGAGCCTGGGAATGGCAAACCCATCTTCTTCCTCCTCCAACAGGTATGTAATGACATATGTCAAATACCAGGGAGGGACACTGGAAGTGTTCTACTCATGCCAATCCTATGGCATGTGGCTAGAGTGTGCTTCGCACAGACCTGCTTTGGTCGGAAACCCTGTTCTGAGTTAGGCACAGGGGTGTAAAAGCCCACCTCCCCTCCCCATACAAGCTTCTGTGGCTTTTGCTCTGGAGGCTGGAGCAGGAGAGATACCATCCCTTATGCTGTGAAGGGTGCATCAATCTGTGGGTGAATCAATGGTGCTTTTTTTTAAAAAAAACATAGGGAAACTGGATGACCCATTCAGTCAGGGGCAGGGTTCTTGGTTTGCTGAAAATTCAAGAACTATTGAAACTTTGGGTCAGAGCCAAGGCAATTTTTTAAAATTATCATTCCGGTTTTGTGGTGCTGATGAGGACAGCAGGAATGGAATGTTCTCCACTACTGAGTCCTGACATGCTAACGCTGCTCATCTGGACCAGCAGTGCTGGGACAAAGCAAGAGGAAAATACTGACTGCATGGGATACCTTCTCAGAGCCATGACAAAATTTCTGGTCAGAGAGAAGGAGCTGTACTTCAGAAGAGCCCAGCAGGGCATAATACTCTTTTAACACCTGGAGGAGGAAAGTTCAAGTTGCTTTTCTGTATGGCAAATCCCAAACAAGGAGCTGGCTGCCAGAAGTTCTGGGTTTCGCTCAGTCTCATGTTCATCATTTGTCAGAGCTGTTCTGCTTTGTGTAAGAATTAACCAAAATAAAGATTAAAATCCAATAGCTAAGCTGCAAGCTGGGTGTCTCTCCATGGATCCAGTCACAACAGTCACCAGCCAGCAAGGAGCTCTTCTCTTGCTCAGTAGAAGGAGGTAAAGACTTCAAAACCCTTCATTTGAGAAAGAACAGGGACTTCAACACATGTTGTCCCCAGAGTAGGTAAACAGCCTCAAAATTGGTGTTTTGGATCAGAGATCTTACAGGCTCACTTTCTCTGATTCTACATAAAATATGAAATAGCTGTCTTTTCATTCTGAGAAAGACATTTTTATATCTCCTCCAAGTAATAGATGCTGGGAACCTGAGCGAGAGTTTTTGTGGACAGGAACTATTCATACAATATGTTAGGAAGAAGAACGATGCAGAAAAGCTACTTCTGGCCCTTCTGCCGGTCCTGAATGTGATGCCTAACAGCCTGGTACTGTGGCCACTGGCCTGGGATGTTCAGCACACAACTACGAGATCACTTTTGCAGCCAGAATACAGCAAAGGTTTCCTGTTTCTTAACTCTGATATTGTTTTTCTTCAGGCAGATCCCCTCAGCTCAGCCAAGGCCTTAAAGCTATCAAGCAGGAGGGACAAAAAAATACAGGTACAGAAAGAAAGGTGTGAATCCCAGCTGTTGGCTGGACAAGCTTCCAAGCTCGTGTTTCAGTAGGGCCCATGTGAAAAAACACTTCTTATTTCCAAATCCTTCAAGCACTCGTGGTAAAATTGCAGACCAGCTCCTTATGAGCCAACACCTCCTGTCATTTGCTGTCCAGGAATGTGGAAACACATGCATTTTCTAATGGAAATGAATTGAGAAATGCTGTTTGCCTGCCTCCAGTCCAGGACTCTCAACACACTGATAATGCTGGCATAAGGACCTCTTACCCTTAATTTCTTTTCAGTCTAAGTCCATGAAGCCCTCATTCCTGTACAAACCAGTATAAAATGCTATTTTGCTGTCATGGTGATGTTTTATACCAAGACTATACAGATAGATAGTGGTTTTGCAAGAGGTAACTCTGGTAGGAACCACATTCTGGTTACCTAAACAAGAATTCCAGATCCTAGAAACAGACTACCACCTTGCAGATCTGACCGTGTAGAAAAGGGACAGGTTTCTGTAAGACATCTGTTACTCAGTCTCCCCCATGGCACGCTCCAGTCCCTCTACTCTGAAGCCTGATATTCAAGGCAGTAGTAAAGTTATATCAACACTGAAAAAAGATCTGGCTTTAGTTTTGCTCATCACAAATTTAATTCCCTTCTATCTGAACTAGTTAGCCTGTTCTTTCTCACTGCTGGGCTTTCTGCCTGGGCATGCTTACCTAAAGCATGCTGATGCTGTGGCTGATAAGTTATTTTGTAAGAAAAAGTGTTCTCTGGCTCGGTAGCCACCAAGGCTCCTCTTCCACACACTGCTCTTCTCCTATAATTAAGGTTTCTGCATGCTCTATAACCAGAGGACCTGTGTTGAACTTTAGAAGTTGTGTTTGGGAAGCATGGACTCCCCCCCTTCTCCAGTGGCTGTAACCAGCAGCCCATTTATAGCTCTGTCTGTGTTGTAAGTGCCATGTGCTGCGTTTGCCCCCTCTGGGCTGGGAGTGGGGTTTCCTGGCCAGTGTACAGGGCTGGCAAGCACACAGGCTGCAACTGCAAGAGCCAAGGAGCAAAAATTTATAAAGCTACTTAACAAAGAGATTGCATATGTGCCACTCGACCTGGGGAATGAACAATTACTTTCCTGACTGGTCTAAAAGGGGGCTGCTTTATTTCAGTATCAGAAAAGAGATTCTGGCTGTCTCCCCAGTTACAGGCAGAGCAATCCTTCATTAAGACGACGATAGAGCCAAGCTTTTTACAGTGACGACCAATGATAGGACAAGGGGCAATGGATGCAAACTGGAGCATAGGAGGTTCCATGTGAATATCAGGAAAAACTTTTTCACTGTGCGAGTGACGGAGCACTGGAACAGGCTGCCCAGAGAGGTTGTGGAGTCTCCTTCACTGGAGACATTCAAAACCCGCCTGGATGCGTTCCTGTGTGATGTACTCTAGGTGACCCTGCTCTGGCAGGGGGGTTGGACTAGATGATCCTTTGAGGTCCCTTCCAACCCTAGAATTCTGTGATTAGTGATGCTGCGTGGAGACTTGTATCAGCCTCAGAGCAAGCTCAGTTCCTTCAGTGGTGAGCATGTCGTGTTTCATTGCTCAGTTCCTTGAGCATGTCGTGGTTCATTGCCATTTTATTCTAACACTCTGTGAGCGTGAAATGGCTCTCACTGTCAGGGAGGCAGAGCAGGGGAAGACAAGAGTTCTGCTTGCATCCCAGCACTGTCAGCCAAGATGATCCAGGGAGGATGCATTGCACGGGAAGGGTTGTCACTCCTTTCTCCCACTTTTTCAGCCATGGCTCTTCAGTTTGGCCCTCCATACAGTGCAAATCCAAAAATTATCCCTACTTACATGGGCAGAAGGCACAGAACAAAATCTATGAAATTCAAGGTAGGGAAGTGAAATTCCTCCTTTACATTACATTTCAATCTGCCACTTTAAGATGTGGCTTTGCTTCTCCCCTTCCAGCTTTCTCTGTCAACAAGCGCGGCATCTCACATACAGCAGGACACCCGAGTAAAAGGGGCTTCCAATCCCAGCCAGACCTTAGCATGAGCTATGGGCACCCTTTTTGGGGTACATCTTTCAACTCTGAACCCCTTCCATCAGAGACCATCTCTTACACAGCTAATGTCCTGTGGTGGGGCGTTGTTTATGGCCAAAGCTTCAAGAGATAATCCTGCAATACAGGCCAATGCAAAGGGGCCTGTGGTGACTGCCACAAACATTGGAGGAATAGTCTCTCTGCAGGGGGTATCAGAAGGGGTAGAAACAGTGCAGGAAGGACTGGACACTAAAGGGGAAGAGACAGATGAAGTCTCGCATTCAGAAAGTGCTGGAGCCCTTGCAACAAGCTCAGATTGCTTACAGGGCATTCTGTGCAAACTGTTTACAAAGGCCCAAGGTTTAAATTATGGTGGTGTCAGCAACCATTAAAGTTTGCTGCACTGGAAGTATTTTATGCTCACCAAAATTCACCTCCTGCTCAAATACTCTCGAGAGAATTTTGGAAATAAAAATAAAAGTTAGATTACTTTTTTCTTTTGGTTTTATCCCCCTGCCCCTCAAAAAAATGGGAAATATATGAAAAATATCCTGAGAAGAACTTCAGTTTCATAATTGCAGTTTCACTGATAAAGTGACATTTCCTGTAGTAATTAGGACAGGCTGTACCATCTAGAGAATTTATCTTCATGCCTTCTATGATGATCTGACCTATTTTCCTTATAATTATTCCTAAGCATTCCCTAAATGTAATCAGTCACTGTGGGGAGAGACTGTATAGAAACAAAACCAACAACAAACCCCTAGGTAACTCTCTCAGCAGTTGCACCATAGCCCATACAGTTTCATACAGAAGAAAGGTAAGACTGCAGAAGCATTTAGGAACAAGTAGTATTTGCACCATGATAAAAAAGGTACATAATGTCCTCACTCCCTTCTAGCCATAAGGAAATTGTTCATTATCTATGCTGAATGGAAATAAGCCTAAACTGAAACTTTGATCTTGTTTTCTTCAGGTAGGATCACCCACCAGAGGATTTAATTGATATTTGAGCCTTACTGGGATTGGGGGTG
>VZRW01010369.1:450792-507226 GCA_013398125.1 Aegotheles bennettii
ATCCCACTCCAAACAACTTGGGGCAGGAAACTTCAGGTCTGGTCTCACAGCAGTTTCCGAACGGCAGAACTTGATTTGCCTTCTGGGGGTACTCCCAAACTATATAGCAGCACAGTTGGCCTCGGAGCCCCTTTGTGCAGGGAACACAGAGATACTTTTGATACCAGTTCTCAGGTACCTGCCCTCGCCTGTCTAACAAAAGCAACGTTGTGTTTCAATTGACTTGTCCTCCTCTTGTAGAGCTCGAAAGCAATCCTTCATCTTAACTTGGGTTTCCCCGGGTAACAAACAAGACTCTCAGAAAATAAATATTTGTAGTTTTCCTCGGCTGCCACTGGATGTCAGTGATTGCTGGACTTTAGCAGTGCTTTCGGCTAAAAAAAAAAAAAAAAAAAGTACAGCATATTCAGACCTTCCTGAGCCACAGGCAGGACCAGAACCAGGCAGTGCAAGTGCAACCAGGTGGTGGGGCAGCCAAGCCGAGGCCCAGATGTGCTGATTTGTCTCAGGTTGTGTGCTTGCCTTTGCACCCACACATGCTTGTATGCATTCATTTGTAAAAATGTATGTTAAGAAAGAGAAGAGACTGGTGAAAAAGAGGTGCCCTTTGGCTGATTGATAGATGCACTGGAGTTTAATGGTGTCCATTTGATCTGCTCAGCTTCAGGCTTGTGAAGACACTTCAGAAGTTGTAATCTGAAAACATGGCATTGGCAGATAGGCACAAGGAACCCATCGGGAAAGAAAAGGCCATTGGTTCGTGCTTGGTGACTCCAGAGCAGAGTGAAGGAGGGCAGGAGGCACAGCAGAGCAGTACAAAATCTCAGGCACCTGCTGATTTCTGCAGGCATAGACAGCAACGGAATGCGATAGCTTGTGTGTGCTGGGTGCAATCAGTATTGATGACTCCAGACTAAACAAATCTGTTCTTACACAGGAGTTGACCACAGAAACAATACTCTCTGCTACTCTGCGCTTTAAGGGCATGCTGGGTGCTTCCCCTATAGATTGCTAAATCTGGGGGAGAAAGATGTAAATGTACACACTTGTAGACTGATCTGTTAACATGCTATGGCAGCCTTCAAGAGTGGGGAAAAAAACCTGTAGAAGCAAACTGGATGACAGGAGGGAGGGAAGGAAGGTTAACATGCTCAATTTGTTCTGCTTCCATCGTTAAAATGTGAGGGATGTACACAAGCGCATGAATGATAAAGTAAATAATGACATTGCACTGCAGAAGGCAGTTGCAGTGAGCAGCTTCCCGGCAGTGTGGGGAGCTCAGAAGAGGCTGTCAGATAGCCCAGGCATGAGAAACCACATGGGGCTCTGCAGCTGTCACATCCTCTCTACTGCATTTGTTGTCCTGGAGGGAAGGAGTGTGCTGCTGGCACTGGTTGGGACACTTTGCTGGGAGGAGAGCACATGGATTTCCCACCCTTCCCTTGCAAGGAGGTGCCATGGACAGGACCCAACCTTCCTTCTCCCAGGACTGCTCCCTATGTTCTGCTCCAATTCCCTCCTTCTTTTCTCGGTCTCTCCTTTCCAGAGCCCCATCCCTACCTTCTTCTCACAAGACTTGCTTCATTTCAACAAAAGGAACAGAGCAACCCTCCCAGCAGGGTGACCACACAGTGCTGCTAGATAGCTCTGCATGCTCACAGGAGACTATGTCTAATCCCCTCCAGTCAGCAATGGCATGGAAATCAGGTCCTCTAGTCTCCAGCAAAATGCTCTAACCACTGGGCCAGGTAGAAGCATCAGGGGTTGTATCACTGGGCAGATTTTAAGGAAAGGACTTTCCGCAATTTTCTACCAGATCATGGTCTAAGATGTACATAAGCTATGAGAGCTAACTGAATCCTCTGGGAACTTCAGAAGAGAAAAACCTCAAGCCCTGGTTCCCAAGTAGTCTTGGGTATAAGGTAGGACTGCTGGCCTAAGATGGTCCCAAACATGTCCTTTGGGGGTACCAAAAAATAAGTTGTGGCTGAAGAGGGGACTTACTTAGACACTATGAGGGTCACCTCTTAATAAGGGACTATTTTCAAGTTAATCTGTTTTAGACTTAGCTATTTAAATCTGCTTTGACTTTAGACTTTAAAAGCATATGTCAGAGTTGCTTTTTAAAAAATAAATACAAAGTTACGTATGGCACCTCTGAGAAAAATGGTTGTGTGCTGTAAGTTGTGACAAGCTCATACTAAAACAAAAGGACTTTTTCCACAGCATATTCATTACTCTCCCCTACTGAGTAATTGTATCACCTGCTCTCTATGGATTCTTTATGCTCCAACAGAGATGCAATTTCTGGCCAGCGCAGCCTCAATATAGAGTCTTAGCTTCCATGGATGTGTAATCATTTACACCTGTGCAAAGTAGATGTAAACTCAGTTTGCACTCACTTTACATAGGTGTAAATGACTGCACAAGGTGAGAAGCAGTGGAGAATCAAGCCCATAATGACTGCAAAGCGCTTAAGCAGAGTATGGTGGAGACCAACTGAGGCACATGGGATACAGCGATCAGGAGGCAAGCGAATGTCAGCAGCAGTTGGGAAGTCTATTCTCCCTCATTGTGAGAGCAGCGGCTATTATTAGCAATGGAAGTCATGCGTGTGTGCCCAGAGGATAATAAATCGGCTGCTGTGTGAATGCTGCAGGCCTGCCTGCTCCAGCTCCTCTGGCACTGCTGTAAGGGTGAGGCTGAAGCAGGAAACCCGTGTTGCCACCTGGGCTGGAAGGTGCTGGGTGGCTGTATGGTTGTGAGACCAGTTTACATGGAGAATCAGGCTAAACCTAGGGGCTCTGGCTTCTTTTAGGGCATGTTTCTTGTTGTGAGTCAAACAGATTATCCAAAAGACTGGCTCGATCACTGCTGAAATAGTAGAGGTGCTCCTAGCCCTTTCGGTTATGCCTCCTAACACTGCCTGAGAGCTGGGAAGTGCAAGAGCTTTCAAGGAAACAACTTTTATGGGCTGTTGCATAGGACAGAGTAGATAGATCTAAAATTCATCTGCTGCCCTTGGTCAGAGCTCTCTGACTGTAAGGTTAAAGGCAGTAGGTACCACAATGAGCTATTTGGGGGAGGTCGGAGGAGCAGGGAGAGAAATTTCTTTATGATGACTTTTTTAGCCTGAAGATTAGAGTTTATATAACAACTTTGCTTGGTAGTTTGAAAAAGACCTTCTAAAATGTGTTCCTCTTAGTCTTACACCTGCCAGCTTTCTTCACTCTTCTTTCCCTAGCCTACTAAGAGTGATGGTAAATGCATCCAGAGAAATATGGTTGTTATAAAGTACTGAAGTTTCTGTGTAGCATGACATAAAATTACAGAGTCTGAAATAAAGTAAGTGTGTCATTTGTCCAAGGGACTTTTAAAATGTGCCTCTGGATATATGTGAAAATATAAAATATGGCTCACAAAAAAAATGAAGCAGAAAGCATACACTCATGAAGCAAAACTGCTTCATTTGTTACAGCTATCTTCTCAAGTCAAAACAGTCAGGCTTTGCAGGCATGGCAGGCTGGAAATCTATGTGTCCCCACTGGTTTTGCTGTGTTTGTGGTACCTGGTGTGAGAGAGGGCTGGCCATCAGTGCAGAAGTGTTTTCTCATGGCTACAAAGTTCTGCGGAGCTGACAGTGAAGTCAAGCCCAACATTCATTCACATCCAACGACAGTCAGGCTAAATCTCACAAGCAAGATGATGACAGCTAGGACAAGGGATCATTTTTAGTTGTAAAACAAGCAATTTTGAGCACGTGATTGTGGCAAATAGTTCGAATAGTTTCTTATTTAATGAAAGCATTTACCAATGACAGCATCAAAGGCGTGGTGTCAAGGGAAGGTGGGTGAAGCCAGGTACTGACCCGTTGCAGGCCCCTGTGGGCTGGAAAAATCAGACTCTAAAAAGGGAGGACATTCTCAATACTTATATTAACAACAGAGTGAAAGAAGTCTTTCTTTTCAGTAATAGGCTTTGAGCAAAAGATTTGTACCTTCTATTCCTGTTTTACTAATAATTTAGGAAAGGTTTATTTACCCTATATCAGGTACCCCCAGTGGCTTCCTCTGAAATGGGCTTTTAGGTGTCTTTTCAGCATGAGCTGCAAGTAACAGAAAGAGTATGTTGTCTGTAGGTAGAGTAGGAGTGTAAGGGACCTCCTTCTCTTGAGTAACAGCAGTGCCAGGCAGCATTCCCTGAGCTAGCTTTCCAATGCTGTAGCACATGTGGCCAAGAGCAAGCCCCCACTCTGCCCTGGTACTGGGCTCCTTGAGCCTGCCAGCAGGATCACACCATGCCACCTCTCCCACAGCTACTGCACATGCTGCAGCCAAAATCATAGATGTGCTGCAATGGCAGGAGGACAGAGGGGAGCAGGCTCAGCTTCCCCATGACTGTGCTACAGGTACCTGCTGCCACCACTCAAGGGTAAAGCAGCTGCTCATATCCATCTGGCTGTCAACCAGCACCTCCAAGTCCCTTTCTGCTGAGCATCTCTCAAGCCTCTCTTCCCCAAGCCTGTAGCAATGCATGGGGTTGTTGCAGCCTAAGCACAGAACCCAGCATTTTTCCTTATTAAATCCCCTACAGTTGTCCTCAGCCCATTGACTGAGCCTGTGAAGGTCTCTGTAGAGCCTTGCTACCCTTGAGCAGATCAACACTCACACCCAACTTAGTGTCATCTGCAAATTTGCTGAGGGTGCACTCAATCCCCTCATCCAGATCATCAATAAAGATATTGAACAGGGCTGGCCCTGACACTGAGCCCTGAGGAACACCACTAGTGACTGGTAACCAACTGGATTTAGCCCCATTCACCACAACTCTTTGGGCCTGTTCGTCCAACCAGTTTTTGACCCATCAAAGAGCATGCCTGTCCAAGCCACAGGCAGCCATTTTTTAAAAAAAAGAATGTTATGAGGCACAGTATCAAATGCCTTACTAAGATCTAGGTAGATAACATCTACAGGTTTTCCCTCATTTACTAAGCTTTGCCATAGAATGAGGTCAGGTTGGTCAAACAAGACCTTCCTTTCATAAACCCATGTTGGCTGGGCCTCATCCCATGGTTGCCCTGCATGTGCCATGTGATGGCACCCAGGATTATCTACTCCATCACCTTCCCGGGAACTGAGGTAAGGCTGACAGGCCTGTAGTTCCCCAGATCATCCTTCAGACCATTCTTGTAGATGAGTGTTACATTTGCCAATTTCCAGTCAGCTGGAACTTCTCCAGTTAACCAGGACTGCTGGTAAATGATTGAAAGTGGCTTGGCAAGTTCTTTTGCCAGTTTTCTTATTACTCTGGGGTGAATCCCATCAGGACCCAATTTTGCCATTCCACAATGATTTTATTCCTATCCAAGCCATGGTGAAGATATATAAATAAAACTTTTACCTTAAGGTGTCCTTCAGTAATACAGTAAATCACCTCAGAGACCTGAAACTTCTGCTGCAATCAGGACACTTTCAAATCCTTGGTGTTTCTGTTTGCTACAGTGTTTCTGTTTACTGTCTTTAAACTGTAAGTTCAGTATCTGTTAGCATCTGTTTTCTATATGAAAGGCATTTTAAAATCCAGGAAAGCAAACTGTGAATAGTCACAAGAGCCTTTGTATCTCCACAAATGCTAAATTGTGTTCTGGTGACTATTGCAACCGTTTTCTGTCACAAGGTCAGCTGGTCTAGCTGGTGTTGTAGCTGAAAGCTTCGAAGTAAGCCTCTTGTTAGGAAATGAAGTCCTCACAGATCCTGCACACCCTGGAGGAGCAGCAGTCTCTGGACAGCTCCACTGTCATCACGTCAGCAGAAATTCCTCCTTCACTCCCCATCTGCCCAAAGCAAACTGCTTCTTTATTAGGAAATACTCTCTTTGGAGTTTTATTGCAGCCTGGCAGACTTAAACTCATCTCAGACCTTCTGTAAACCTACCAAGTAGTGACCAGGGCTTTTGATGTGTACAGCAGAACTGCCCCATCAAGGAACCAGAGGAGATGGCTCCCTCAGGGCATGTCACTGCTTCCAGTGTGAGCTGGGACATCCACAAGATGGGTACACCAGTGTCATGTGGAGATGCTTAAAAGCAGTTTGATGGTGTCTCTACAGGGCTGTGCTTGAGGTATATCCCCTTGTCCCACAGCGGGAGGTAAGCAGCCATATTCAGTGGCCACTGAGGGCTTCATTCTGCCACTGTGAAGCTGATCTTTCTACCAAGGTCCACAGCTGTTTCTCAGACCCCAAGTGGAAGACTAGACTGCAGTGGCCCTTATAGCCTTGAAGAGGAGGTGGGGCTGCCCTCCTTCCTGTGAACAACCAGTGAAGCCCCATGCAATGTGAGATCTCAGACTTGCTTTCCTTGAAGTTCCCAGCTACCCAGAATAGCTCCTGCACTTGGCTTTAGTTGAGCAGGGAAGTGGCTGCTCCATGGCACGCTCCTATACTTTGGTTCTGTGCTGCTTTGGTAACGAGAGGGACGACAGCTCCAGGAACCTCAGCAGCAAAGGTTTGTAAGCCAACCTCAGTGCCAAATACCAAGCTCCCTACATTTATCTCCACTCTTCTTTCCCTGCTACTTTTCTTCTTTGTATTTACTTCATCTGTGTACTTTGTTGTGCCTTTTTGGCCATCATCCCCTTCCCCCCACCCCTCACTCTTTTATTTGCTCTTTGTCAGAAATGTTTAGAATACAAGTGGGGAAAAAATTCCTGCTTCCAGTATACCAACCCTTAGGCAGCTAAAATCCCCTTGAGATCCTAGGTCTCAAAGCAAGTTTCAGCCTCTGGGAAGTGATTTCTTTGGCTGGAAAGCTCCCATGGCATGTCACTTATAATGGTACCATTCCCTGTTCTCTGCAAACCAGTTGTCTACAAATCATTTTGTTCACCTGTGCCACATATTTATAAGGAATTTTCACAGGCAGGGTCTGTAAGACATGGTTTCCTGGCACTTAGCCATTAGGCATAATTAAACCCAAACTGTTTATTAGCTCATCCACTATCTTGGCTATCCAGAAATCTAGCTCAAATTCCAGACGTCCAATTTGCAAACCCAACTTTCCCAACTGCTGGATGAATGTATGTTTCCCTGTCACTGCCTCCATTTGAGACCAATTAGTTGGTTTACTTTTGGACAGTTTAGTCCTTACTGTTTTCAGCATGTCTGCTCTATTAATGGTTATCCTTGAGGCAGTGTCCACTTTTTCCATGCATTTCACAGATACCAGCAGATGATTTTTAGCCAGTCTCCTCCTTCTGTTGTTTAACTGTGAGGATCTAAACAAAAACCTGGCCCTCATTTGTGTACCTCTGGGCTTCACTGACATAATGCAGTGCCCTTGCAACTCTCAGACTGGGAAAGAGGCTTTTTACTAGGCTCTTGTGATGTTTTGTTCTGGCCCAGCCTCCTATTATAACAAGTTGATATTTTATAGTGAACTTTTTCACTGTACCAGCACTTAACTCGACTGCTTTCTTTAGTTTTTGCATTATTGCCAACTTCTCTTGTTTTACAAACCAAATCTATCACTTTTTCTAATTGTTCAAAAATGCCACAGACCAGACTAGAGTCACCTTTTCCATTTGACATATCTGTGCTTACGGGGCTCATGGCAATTAATGTCCATCTTACTTGCTAGCAGCTGCTTCCTTTCCTGGTCAGCTGCTGCAAAGAAAACTCAAATGGTGGTGCAAATTCCCCAAGCCCTTGGGGTGTCTGATTTCCTTTTGCCAATCTGGCCCTTCAAGTTGAAGGCCAGCTAAATGTGTATAAGTTGTTCCACTGCCCATTTATCCTAGGAGTCCTTGTTTGCACCGGATTATGCCAAGAACAGGTCTCGTCTGGTCCTCAGCCAGGCCAGAGGATTCAGCTTTCCCCTTGCTGCTAATTCTCTGATCTGGCTCTGCCTGATGGCTGCCTGCACGCCACATCTCAACAGCTCCTGCAAACTTGGAGTGCTTGGTTGTCTGTCATGGACTGCTCTGTAGCACGAACAGAGCTGGCGTGCACGGGCTGGCTGCTGGAAACCTCTCCTGTTCCTCTTCCTAGCCACTTGCTTGGGTGAGACGCTGAGCAGAGCCAAGAAGCCTGTCAGGGAGTTTTCCCTCAAAGAAATCAAGTTTTGCATTATTTGAACTGGACAATCTCTCCTCTCCTTGATTGGCCTCGGAGGGTTACAAATGGAGTATAAAATAGCTTTACTGAGGTCATTTGGCTAACCCACTTGTGCAGCCAGGTGGCTGAGTGAGGTCTGCTCTGACCTTTGCCCCTTTCATTGCTTTCTCGACACAGTTTCTGAGATCTGTCGTTCCTTGCTGCTGCTCATGTCTATTAGCAGGTTTTGGGTTGTCAAGACACCTTTGAGTCTCGCTGGCTCCATGGAAATCCTCCACGTTCAGAGCAGACAGGTCTCTGCTTCCAGTTATGGGGCTTCCCAGTCTGGCTAGACACTGTGTAGCTGTTGCTCCAAAAGCATTTTTGTCTCCACCAGTAAGTCATCTCTCTGCCATTATTAAGAGACTTCTGGATGCCTCTTCCTTCTTTATTTGATGCTTTATCCTTTAATGATGCATCATGCTGCTGGCTATAGGTTGGGCAAGACCTTTTTGCTGGAGGAGCTCAAATGCGCTGAGGGTTGTCCCAGTCCTTTTCCTTGGGAGAGGAGGAGGAAGGAGCACCACAGAGGATGAGATGGAGGGGAGATGGAGGTAGAGCGAGGACGTTGGTTGCCTGCAGGCTCTGCAGGATGCAGCTGCTGGTCAGATGTAGCCTGTGAGCCCCATGCTTCCCTCTTGGCTTTCAGATTTGCTTCCACCATGGTTGATTTGGGTGACAAGTCTATTACCCTGTCTCTCTTGAGCTTGTGCTCCTCAGCTTCTCCTCCTGGAGCCTGTGTCTTGCTCCTGACATGAACAGTAATGCATGGCACTCCAGATTGCTCACCAAAATTCAGAGTGCTGTGGGCTGTGTTGATCAGGAGATGAAGGTGTTGAAAGAGCCAGGCTTCTTAACTGTGGTCTTCTGCCTACAAGGAATGTGCAGTGTGCAGTGTTCCCAGACATGGGAGGAATTACTAGCTGTTTTTTCATGTTATAATTGTCTTTTTATCAACTTAGCCAAAATCTCTCTTCTCCCCTGCCCTGCCTCTGTTCTTGGAGACATAATCCTAATGTTTGTTAGGCTGTGTCCTTGGTTTCTCTGATTTGCTCTGCCTTCTTTCCATAAACACAAAAAACCAATAACCAGTGGGACATGAGACATCTGTAAATAGAGGTAATTTCTTTATATTAGTTATTCATGTCTCTGTGTGGAGGCTGCTTTGTTTTTTCTGGTTCCACAAAGCATCTTGAAGGCATTTGCTTCTTGTATTTATCCCAAAGGGATGATGACTCTTACAGTCCTCCTTGACTCCTCTGAGGACAGTCTCAGTGCTCACCTGGCTGTGTAATTGATGTCTCTAAAGAAAGGGCAGGCTTGTGTTTTTGTAGGTTATTATCAACCATTTAGCCTCAGTGCCACTTATTTTCTCCAGCACTAACTAAAAGGGCACAAGATTACTACAGAGTCAGGTATCTTCATGATGGCCTTAGCCTAGCCCAGTTAGGTTGTTGTTTGCAGAGAAACCACTGCCCTAGTTGAGAACTATCTTGGGACCCTTAACAGAAAAACACAGTAATGTGTAGATGGAGGAAGGAGTACCCTCTGTCTCTCTGAGGTGGGCTAACACATCACCATCTTCACCCTCAAGAGCAGTCTATCAAGGTACTTCTGCCAATGCTAAATTCAATCACTAGAAAAAAAGTACTCACTGGGGACCTGTTCAAGTGTGATGCAAGGCAGCATGAGTGGGGAAGAGAGGTAGGGAACCAAAGAGTGGCTGGACCAAAGCTCTGACTTTGTAATTCAAATGGAATGAGCTCAAATCCTTTGAAGACTGTCCATTTGAAAACATTTCTGCTAACTTTTTTCCTCACATCAATTTGCTAATAGATTAATTTTTATAAGCTTTCGATGGGGGGAAAATTGATAATGTGACCCAAAATATTTCTCTTGAAAAAATGGCCAAGTTGCAGTGGAAAAAAACAGTTCAGTCACATAAAGATGTGATAGTTATAAAAGCAATGTGAGGGAATTGCACAGTTCTCCACCTGCAGCAGCTAATTAAGAAGCAACTGCTGAAGCCAGGTCTTTCCCCACCTCAGAAAGGACTGCTTCCTGTCCACCGGCACGACAAGATTTGGGGCTTGCTTCTGGGATTATCCACTGCCTCCAACAGAAGCCAGCATGGGAGAAGAGCTAAAGAGTTAAAAGCCTTTTCCCAACAATGATTGCTCTTTCCTGGAGGCAGCAAATCATTGCAGAGTTAGGCCCTAATTCTGTCTGTCTTGTAGGGTTGCACCTAGGTGAGGGATCAAAGCTGCAGCAGTCTTAGGAAAGGGTTAGGTATTTATACAGTCAAACAAACTGGTCCAGCACCCACGCTGGTGATGTGTGAGGCCTCCTACTTGCATGTGTAGGGAAAAAGCTGGAAGACAGGAGCTGTGTGTCCCTCTTTAACTTTCCACTTACTGCACCTTTGTAGGCACATGCTGATGCCTCATATTTGTTCCTCATATGCCTTGAAGATCCAAGCCAGAACAGGTCTGCATGTCTTTCCTCTTCTCTCTGTGTAACACACCTCAAGCTGTAGCTTAAAGAAGGTCTCTGAGTACAACCGCTGAATATGGAGTATGATGTGTCTTAACTAATTTCTCAGCCAGGGTGACATGAAATGGCTGAGCTGAAAATAGCTAGCTCTGAACACACCAAAACTTTGAGGAAGGAGTGCCTGTCCTAGGGGGAAGACTGCCTGCTTCTTCCTGCTCTGCCCTGGGTTTGGGTTGGGAGTGAATCATCTGGTCCCAACCCCCTTGCCATGGGCAGGGACACCTCCCACTAAACCAGGTTGCTCAAAGCTCCATCCAATCTGGCCTTGAATGCTTCCAGGGAGGGGGCATCCACAGATTCTCTGGGCAACCTGTGCCAGTGTCTCACCACCCTCAAAGGAAAGAATTTCGTCCTGATATCCAATCTAAATCTCCCCTCTTTCAGTTTGAACCCATTCCCCTTTGTCCTATCACTACATGCTCTCGTAAAAAGTCCCTCTCCAGCTTTCCTGTAGCCCCTTCAGATACTGGAAGGCTGCTATGATGTTCTCCCTGAAGTCTTCTCTTCTCCAGGCTGAACAACCCCAACTCTCTCAGCCTGTCTTCATAGGAGAGGGGCTTCATCATCATTGTGGCCCTCCTCTGGACTTGCTCCAAGAGCCGTATGTCCTTCTTATCCTGGGGACTCCAGAACAGGACACAGTACTCCAGGTGGGGTCTTATGAGAGCAGAGGGGAAGAATCACTTCCTTTGCCTGCTGGTCAGCTTCTTTTGGTACAGCCCAGGAAACAGTCGGCTTTTTGATCTACAAGCACACACTAGCGGCTCATGTTGAGCTTCTCATCTACCAACACCCCCAAGTGCTTCTCTTCAGGGCTGTTCTAAATCCGTTCCACAGCCAGCCTGTATTTTTGCTATATTATACCTTGCTTCTGCAGCCAGCAGTTCTCAGAAGACTTCTTCTCCTGGTCAGTTCGAGCCAAGCAGTGCTGGCAATTTGCTGCCACAGGACACTGGGCATGTCCTGTCCAAGGGACAGTAGAGGGCTGGGCAGAGCAGCCCTCCAGGCTCTGCTGTCAGTTTTGATGATATCTCCATCATGTCAGTGGGAGTTTTAGTGCCTGGCTTACATGGAAACCCATATTTTGACTCCCAGATTTGATGTCTTGAGCTGAATCATGCCCATGGGGCTCAGCAGGATCTACTCTCAGGAGCAGATGCTCATCCAGCTCTGGACTAGCTCATGGACCCGGAAGCCAGTCCCAGGAATGCTGTGAAAACTGGGATGCTGCCCACAGCTTGCAGTCATCCTACCTTCATAGCTTGAGTTTGGGATATCTGCAGTCCCAGCTTCTTCTGGGCATATTCCTAGAAAAATCCCAAGGGAACATGCCCAGATGGTGCTCTAAGCACTCAGTCAATGCCCTGTAATACTGGCTGTCGAACCCCTGTATGTTCTTGTGGGTAAATGACAAGGGAATCTGGTCTTGACTGTTCTGAGCAAGCTGCTCTACATGGCAGACTAGCGCAGCCAAGACTAAAATCTGAGTCCAGTCCTTGCCTGAACCAAGCCACTCATTTGAACCTGGCCTTCTACCTCCTGGCTATTTCCTGCAGCCCTTAAACCCTGACACTGATTACTACCTCTGTCCTCATCCCAATGACATTCAGTTGCCTTTAGATAGAGCCTCAAGGAAAGACGTCAAGCAGTAAGCTCAAATATCAAGCTGAACCTGAGTGATGTCACACAGAGATCACTTCAGCAGCTGGTCTTGGGGCTAAGTGTCAGGTCTGTTGCCAGCCTCTGCCTGACAGCAAGAGAAAACCTGGTGACAGCTTCCTCCTTCCCCTCTTGAGATTGAGCCTCAAGTTCACCACGAGCCCCTGGACTTAGAAAGAGAATTTATGTCTTGAAAGTCCCAACTCAGCTGCCACAGCTGTGCATGAAACCAGTTGTCCTTGCTGGTCACTGTGGTCCCAGCATACAGCACTAGTGTGTGCTTGTTCTTCACTGTCTCCACGTGGTCTCCCAGTGCCTTCTGGTGCCTCGCACAAAACCAGGCATGACCTCTGCCCCAAGGAATTCAACCAGGCAGCAAGATGTCTAGCTGCTTGAAAATCACCTGCAATTATTCACACCCTCAAAATTGCAGGAGCAAAATGAGAGCCTGCTTTTCAAAATCAGGTCCATTATGTGTCTGCAAAGTATATAATCTCCACATAATTCATCAACACCATTAATCTAAACTCCTAGGTACTGAGCTCAATAGCGCATGTGTTTTCCATGTGTGTGTAATATCAAACAAACCTGTGTTTAACTTGTCAGAATATAATCAACTTCCATTAATTACTTGAGTATGAAGTCTCCAGAACCAATGATTCTTCATATAATCACTCAAAAAGCTTTTACTGGGGAGCTAAACAGCTCAATAACATTAATTAATTGTGTTTCTTGGACAACTGAGATTGTATAAGTGGAAAGGTGGTTTTGGTACATTTCCCACTACATTGATTTTCACATTTCTGGAACGCGTTTCCCCGTAATAGTCATTAGTGCACAGAGAGAAGAGTTGGAAAGGTGCGGTAGGAGCACGGCATTCCTGAAATATGATTTGAGATTTGTACTGGATCTGTACTGTTTGCCAGAAATTCAAACTCTGGCAAATAACTTAGCCTTTCTAGGCTGTTTGCCCAATAGGCTGAGTGAAAAAAACAGCAAACCTAAAAATCTGCCAATATTTATGTACCAGCGTGTGATTCAATTGTTTTATTGCAGAGTAAAAGTGACACAGGAGAGAGAGGAGGAGGATGGAAACTCTGCGAGTCCAGAGGAATAATATGAAGCATTTGAATGTTAGTGTTAAAGAATTTTAAGACCTTTAATTAAACCGCCTCAAAACTCACCATCTTGACAAAACCAAAAAAGAAAGAGAAGGAGAGCAATTGCTCTCCTGGGGCTTTCAGGGCTTTACTTCTACACATATTTTTCTAATTCCATGTAGAGGAACAAAGAATGTGCTTTTCCCACCTGAGAAGTGTTGTTTGGTGATTCATGAAGCTTTCTCCCTTGTCTGAAGCGGAGATTTCTCAGTTACGTACCCCAGGGCTGTGCTGTTGCAGAGCGGAAGAGAGCTGGCTGGGAGGGGGATCGCTGGTGGGGAGGGTGTGAGGCCTGGGGAGCATTTTGGATCAACAGGATATTACTTAGTATCATGTGTGTATGTATTTATATATCAGGAGTAAATGAATTGTTGCACTCAATGGCATGGAAATGTAAATATAAAGTCTCTCTTTGCTGAATCGTGAATGCTGGCTGTGGGTTTGTATTCGTGTTTCAAGGCTCCATTCACTGCTGGTTTTTATGTTTTCAGGCCCTCTGTGCAGCTCCAGTGTTATCTCAAAAGCACCATCTTTTTGCCTACACAAATACTCAGCAGCACTCAAAATACAAATCTTATCCACGTGTTCATAGGTTTTTGCCTTTGAATTCCCCCCACTCCCATAAAATAAAGATTCCACTCCCATGGAAATGTATGGCACAGCAAGTGCCTTAGTAAAATAAGAGCAAAGTGTGCTTAAACCCTATGAGATTATTCTTATTTACTAGCTGCTTCTTCTTTAGTAGTAAACATTGTCACAAAGAAGTCATCATTTAGTCCTGTGCCCTGTTGAGCCAGGCTCTGTAAAAGTCAGACCATCCCTGGAAAAGCTTCATCTTCAAGGTGACAAAGATATATTGGGAAGTGTGAGAGGGGAAGGAGAGAAGTTGTAAACAAATTTATTGTGATGGTTTAGGGATTTACATTTTTCCTTGATCTAAAGGGTAGAGTTATTAATAACCTGTAATTAACTGAGGAATGAAATCTGCACTTTAATTCAGTGGTTCAAAGAAAGTAATTAAGTAACAACAACAACAACAACAACAACAATAATAATAATTGTCAGGAACTGGAACATTCACTGCTGTGTTGCTTTTGCTTGTAATTTGAAAAAAAGGTGGCCCAGCAATTCTAGGAAATAGGGAAAAATCTTTTCATTACACATGCCCAGATTGTAATCTCTTAAAAGACCAATTATAGATTCTTGATATTTCACAGTCTTTCATTCTGACCATTGAGTTAATGCTACATTCTCCAGGCAGACCACTCAGATGCTGTTTGATAAAAAGCTGGTGCCAAGATACAGACAACGGTATCAGTGTTATGTGTTGCTCCTGCGAGGATCTCACGAGACATCCTTCTGTCATTTCCACAAGTGAGTATGTTTTCACAAGTTGGTTTTTGAAACTTGTGTGTAAGGAGCAGAATCTTAATACAAGAAAATGGATGTTGGCCTAAGTAAAGAATGAAGAGATAAATACAGAGACTTGTAGTCTCACTGAAATATCAAGTCACAATCAGGGTCTCTTTAATGCCTGGCACCAGGTGGAGGTAGAGGGAGGAATCCATGTTCTGTCACTAACAGGTAATGTCCCATGTTAGTCAGATATTTCAGATCTGGGACATTTGACTGGTTTCCATCCCCCAGTGATCAGTAGTTTAGTTTAATAACCAGCTCCCATTAGCAGTATCTGTGATATTCCTCTTTCCTACTTTGAGAGCCAAAGCCTTTTTCTATCATGCTGCACTTGGAGCCATTTCAGGTTTCCTCATCCTCCTGAACACTTCTGACCACTTATGTGAATCCTTCACATCAAGAGTAGCTCATTCTGCACACACAAACAGTGGGATTGTCAGTCTTTGCAGTGAACACCTTGTGAGTCATGCAGCTGGCAAAGAAAAGGGATTGAATTTGTTACAGTCACTGGATCAGATGCAATGGTAATAAAATTCTTGTCTCTTTTGTATCAAAAGTGATTGTGTATCTCTTTGGCTAATGGAATTGCCTGCCAGTGTTTGCAACAAAACCCCCCAAATCCTACCATAATGAATGTATACAAGGCTCTTAAATTCTGATTTACTTCCCCCTTTCTATTTCTGGCTCAGACTCCATCTTTGTACATAGCTTGACTTCGCTTTGCCTCCTACTCCCACCTCCCCATTTCCCTAGCCACTAGTTTCTTTCTGAAGTGAGCTGTTCATACCTGGAAACATATTCCAAGCGTCCCTTTGAGTCAATATACCAAGTCTTTTCATTCCCAGCAGAACCTTCCTTCTGAATGATCCATCTTGTCACATAAGGAACATTCCTGATGTTTTTTCACACGTCCTGCTGGCCTGCGCATTCTCGCAGGGTAGCTCTGGGGATTCTCCAGCAGCAATTCCCTGGCTTTGTGGCACAGAGCATGAATCCCCATTCAGGCTACAGGCATTTGTTTTCCTGTTAGTTAGCAGCATTGACCGCAAACCAGCCTGTCAAAGAGGGTGTTGGTTAACATGTTCAGCCACCCCTTTTGAAGCTTGAGGCAAACTGTGAAATAATTTCTTCCCCTCTTGGCATCTTTTGTGAAACTAGAATTTCTCAGCATTCACCAGAGGCTCTGGAGCAAGTGTTATTTGAAGCAGCTTATAGGATCTGTTCCTGTGTTTTTCTTTGTGGTCTGTCTGCCTGTGTCAGGCTCCAGAACACAGTGAAAATGTTCAGTCTCCTGTGACACTGAGTAGAGGGAATATAGGCTACTCCTGCAATGCAGCCTTCAGAAGGCTTGGTGCAGGAACTCCAGATTCTGCTCAAAACAAACATACCTTCTGGAGGGTTTCTGCCTAAGTATTTTCTGTGGAGGCCAAAAGCACTTACATATCCTTCAGGAGTTGTTCCATTGCACCTAACTGGAAATTTCCTTGCTTTAGTCTTCTGGCATGTTAAATGTACATCCCTCTCTGTCAGCTTCCATGTTTTTCAAGTCTGTTGTCTTCCATCTGGGAGCCACCTTTGTCCTTTATGTTAGGCTCTGAAAGGCTGGGAAAATTAAACAGCCTCCAGTGGATGGCTGCCCGGTCTCCTCCGCTGGCTGACTGGTGGGATCAGAACTCGCTGTCCTTCCCCTCCACTCTTACGCCTGGAATGTAAACACACCTCCCAAAACCAGAGGAATAAAGCAGCTGCTATCCACTCTTTTAACCATCTATTGAGCAACAGACCTCCATGCCATGTTTATAAGGTAGACTGCTGAAATGGAAAATAAGGGTGGGGAGGCGACCTTGAGAGGCCATCCTGCCCCCAAGTAGAATCAAATACACCTATTTAATTCCTGATTAATATGTCTCTAACTCAGTGATGGAAAGTCTACCGCCCACACATATTCTAGTGCTTCCCCATCCAATCCCCCTACTGTTGACATGTTATACCCAGTAACTCATCTACCATCTCATTTGCTGCAATTAAGATCCCTTATTACTCAGTTGTACTATGGTACGAAGAACACATTATTCCCTTTGTCTCTCTGCTGGCCACATATACTTGAAGATCCCTATCTTCTCTACAAATAATAACCCCAGATCAATCAGTTTTTCCTTCCAGATCATGTTTGCTCCTAATCTGATAACTGTAGGCACCTCCAGTTGGTCCCTATCTCCTCTAAGTGCAGCCTCAACAGAGCCCAACAGAGCAGAAGACATTCACTTACATGTCATACAGTCCAACACCTGAATATACATCCCAGTGTGTCATTTCTTTTTTTGCAATAGCAGGATGGTTTTGGATCATCTTCACCTTGTGATCAGCCATCACCTTCTCCTGTAGAATTCCTAGCTACGTCCCCATGCTCTGTGTAGTTTTGTTCATAGTTCCTGGCAATGCAGTTGATTAATTCTGTTATCTTTCAGTCCATTTCTCCAATGCTTCAAGCTAATTTTGAATTCTAACCCTGGCTTCTGATGTACTTGCAAGGGGCACCAAGTTGATAACAAAAAGTGTAAAAAAATTCTGCATTGCAGCAGCTTCGCTTTTTTCTTCTCAAGACCACCATGAAGAACAGCAGAGGCGGAGGGAGCATGGCCTGGCAGCAGCAGCCAGAGGCCTTTCCTAGGCTATATGCCCCTTAGGAACTGGTTGTATAAAACTAATAGCACATATTGCACAGCTGGGTAACCTCTCCTTTATTACTTTAGCCAAGGTATTGGTGATAATAATGAACATGAACAGCCAAGGACAGATCTCTGTGAAAGTCCTTGATGCACACTTCCATTTCGACAGTTGAGTCCATGATAACTTCTCCAAGTATGAGTTTTCAACTTGGTTTATACATTCTTGATGACAATTTCAGCTCCATGATATTTCCTCTGCTTATTTATGAGAATGTCATGTAAGACATTGACAAAAGCCCAACTATAGTCCCAGCAGTTGCCTGCTCTACCATGACTCTTCCATACAGACCGTTTGCTCTTTTGTCACAGAAGGAAATCAAATTGATTTATGTGATTTTTTTATAAGTCCTTGCTGACTGTTACTTTTAGTACCTTGCTGTCTTCTAGGTGCTTATGCGCAGTTTGATTGGCTGTTCCTGCAGTTCTCTGACCAGTTCCTGGCCAACCATCTGGACTTCCCCAGTTTGTCCCTCTTGTGGATGGGTGGCACATGTTTAGGAGAAGCAGTGGGCACCCTTGTACAGTTCAAACAGCCAGATATGGGGCTGTTTATCCTGCCCTACCAGATCAAGAGCAGTTGTGGGCAGGATCTGGGTGCAGGTGAGACTCAAGTATTTGTCCTGTGGTTTTCTGGTTGATTTGCAGGGACTGGGGAGGTGTGTGAACACAGATGAAGGGGACTTGGCTGTGTCTTAGGCCACTTTGCCTGTGATCTGCCCTCCGGTCTGCATTGGTGCAGCAGTGCCTCAGCCTAGAGCGATGCTGAATCACCAGTGCCTGAAGGCTTGTTTCTCACTGTGTCTCTGAGCTACAGCTTTTCTGAAGTGTACTTCCTACTTGAACAATGGGATCTAGCAAAACAAACCACTGAAAGAAAGACACTGAAGTATGTCGCCAGGATTCTCAGTAAGAGGTGAAAACCGGAGTCTCTGGAATCTTTCATGCTCAAGTGGAAACCAGTATCAAAGCTCCATTGGTTATGATGAAAGAACAATTCAACCAAGGGGCTGTGACATTTAAGACTTCACAGACAAAAAAGTAACGAGTCCACCTGGTTCTACATGGGATTGTTTTTCTTTTCATTCTCATAGTACAAGTTTAAAAAATTACACTTGGCATTTGGTTTCCATGCTACCATTTTGTTGTGGTTTAGGGAATGCAGCAAGAAGTAGCTAAGTATTAGTTTACATAATAATGTTTCCACATGCCTGTATTTAATTTCCAGTTGTAAATACACGTTCCACCAAATCCCACTCTCATGCTGGTACATGTCCTTGTGAAACAGATACATGGAATATTTCATGTTATAAATTGGGTATAGAATTCCCACCTCAGCTGCCCACTAGGAAATTGCAAAAAGGATTGCAACCTTCTTGTATTTTTGTTCCTGAAAGGGAATCTGATTGATGCTTCTTAGAAGATGTTTGATATTGACTGCATTATATAGAGATGCATCTATAGTTGTTTTCTTAGTAAACATTTTTATTGAAAGTAGCTTTGTTTGGGATAGCAGTAACAGAAATGTGGCTTTCTAGGAACTAAGGCTATAAATGAAAGCTTTTATTTAAAAGGTGAGAGAATGTGGGTAAATATAACTTATAACTGTAAAACACTTTGCACATTTCAAAGTGACAAAAGCACCAGCATTTCCAGCTGGAGTCTCCTCCAATTTGGCCCTGGGCATGGCCTGGTGGGGCTACGCCAGCTTGGGCAGGATGCTCTCAAGATCTTTCTGCCAGCCACCTACAGGCACCCTCCTCAGCAGATGTCAGCTTCAGGAGCATAGTCAGGGGTTTAAAAGACTGAAAATTACTAAGAGTTTATTTGTTCTACAACTTGAAGCATGGAGAGCCACTGCTGACTGTTTTTTTGTTGGATTTTTTTTGCATGCGGTTTCACTGCCAATAGTGTTGCAGCAAATCTTGGACCACTTTGAGTTTTCTGGTTGCCATTACACTGCTCACTGAGAAATTAATTTACTATTGCTGTTGCACTCTCTTTTAAGTGATGGGAATGCCATCTTCAGTTTGATACCACTGCTTTTTCTTACTTTCTCTATTATTTGTGATCAACTGGCATGAACTAACATCACAGAGATTGGTTCTTCCATTACCACAGCAGGTATCTGGTCTCCAAAGATGAGGACTGATAGCAAATGTTGTGCTTGCTGTCTTCATTTTCTGTCCGAATGCAAATAATTTCATCATCCCAGACACCAGCAAAAGTCTCACAATTTCCCCTAAATTCTTTATTTTTGAAGGTGACAGGACACTGATACAAAGGTGACCTACAGCAAAAGCAGCATTGTGTTTGCTGAAACAATTCTGCATAAAAACTAGTACTCTCAAAATGAAGTATCGAGATATAGACTTTTATAGCCACAGATCACCATGCAGAAGTGCTCTCATTTTCAAAACACATTAAAAATTCTTCCACACAACTTGGGGGTTCATTTTTCCATCCTGTGGAAAATTTTGAGGTGTTAAAACTTTCTTTTTTTAAAGTGGAATGTGTAAATATATAAACAAATGAATATGAATAGCCAAAAGAACATTTTTTCAAAGTCAGTAAAAGTAATTCAGTAACCTCAATATTTTGGTAAGTTTCAATGATTTCTATTTTGGCTTTGATTTCAAACTTTTTTGCTGTAATTGTTGTACATTTCAAGACAAAAAAAATTAATCTGGGAAACTGGACTTCATTAAAAAAAAAAAGAAATTTGGGGGTTTGATAATATCTGAGCTTTCCTAAAAGAAATCCAAAGAAATTAAACACAATTGCCCTGTCCTGCAAAATGTTTCTATTTTGCTGACCTGGCATTTAATTTGCAAAGATCTAGTTGAAATGCTGCTGACCACTTTTCACAACTACACGGGCTTACATCGAGCACTTGGAACATTTTCAAATCCAGCCACATATTTTGTGGCTATTTCACAAGATCCCCAAAGTTGGATTCAAGTCTTAACTGTTGCACAAAGTGTTTAGCCATGTATTTCAGTTATACACCCTCTCTCCTCCCTGTGAATAGAAGGCTGACTTCATTTTTCTCTATATGTGAAGACAGCAACAATGAATGGGAAATGTACCATTGAAGAGGAACCCACCTGTGCAGTGCAGTGAAGGCACTGAAGCCCTCAGCATCGTGCCTATGGTCTGCTGTCCTCTCCTGTCACACCAGCACAGAGCAGGGTTGTCTTTTGCTGCATGACTTCTGGATTTCTTCTGAGTGTGATGAACACATTCCACCATTTTCAGGTCTGCTGACAATTTCTTGAAAGGGTGCAAAAAAAGGAGCTTAAATCCCCTTAAAGTGAAGATTCTCATCCTCACACCAGTAAATATGAGGAAGATTAGACAGCTTTGCTAAGCATTCCCAAGTCACAGGGATGGTCCTGAGTGAAACATCTTATTTTACATCTGAACTTCTAAATCCACAAATTCCTGGACTGTGTCTCGGTTTGACGGATTGCAAAGTGGAGACAGAGTTTAGCTTTTTCCCTCCCCCCCATGGAAAGGAGAAAGAGAAAAGAAGCCAAAAAGCCAAAACGACACTGGTTGGGATTTTTGAAGAAAACTGTACATATATACAGCTTTAATAAACATAGAAAAAGGGAATAACAAACAAGGGCACAGGGAAAGGGGAATGAGTAATGGCAAAATAAATATATACAAAACCGAAAGTCCGAAATTCCGAGAGAAGAATTCTCAACTGCCAGAAAATCAGCAAAACTTCATCGCATTCCTCCGGTACTTCTGCAAGCGGCTGGGAACAGAACGCTGATAAGGGCAGGCCTCCTCCCCTTCTCTCTCTCTCTCTCTCTCTGCCGCTTCTTCCAAGATCGCAGGCCAGAAGCAAGAAGAAGAAGCCCCAAGAAGAAGAAGAACCCAGAACTTCCTGGTTCCTCCATACTTATGCACTTTCTAGCAGGATGTTTTGATATGGAATACAAAAAAAACCCACATCCTTCCGGAGACGGATCCTCATACAGGACAAAAGTCTCAAACCATGACAGACTGCGACAAGTCTTTTTTTAAGCTGGAAAGACACATTTCCTCCTTCCTAGGAGGAGGCTTTCCAGGTGCTTCAGTGTGCTCCTCAGTTGATGTTGCAAAGGAGGTGGGCAGTGGTGACTTGAGCCCACCAGGTCTTTTCATGGTGTGGGACCTAATGTCTTGTTTCACGAGTGTGGGTTGTCTTCCCTGACTTTAATTGTGTTAGGTTTGGGCATCTGGTCTCAGAGAGTAGCTTATTCTCCTACTGCGAAGTCAGCGAAGAGATGGAAGAGCTGCAAAAGGTGATGCCTGCTCTGGGATATGTGTCCAAGATGCAATTTTAAATTACACTTAACATCAGATACATACCGGTCCACAAGAGCATCAAACTGAGTGTGCCACTTACAAAACAGCACTACTTTCTCCTACCTTCAGAGACTCAAAGCTGCAGGGTGAGCAGTGATGGACAACGTGTAAATGGGATCATCATCCCACATTCCCTGGTGCTTAGAGCATCCCCAGCTGAGAGAGCCAGCTCCTCTGCAAGGAACAAACTTGGGACAAGGCTTGCCTGGGCTCACACAGGAAGCCTGGGACAGAAAAGGGTTTGCACTCCAGTTATCCACGAACAAACTATCTTTCTTATGCTCAAGATAACGTGCCTTTACTGTAAAGAAATGTCCCAAATTTGTGGTTATTTACAGCACTGTAAATCAGGCACATGCCACGAAGTACCAATAAAATTGTTTAAAATCAGCCTTAAATGGCTAAACTCTCAACAGCAGCTCATAAAATGAGACTTGGCAGTTCTTAGGTAGTTATGGTTAAATTGACAGTCCTTTGGGGAGTTAAGATAGCCAAAAGCAGTAGTAGTTAGGAGTGAAGTGATAGATGGTGGAGCTTGTTGGTTGAAGAGCCCATTGCACACTCCTGAGACTTGGTATGTTTACTGGTCCTGGGCTGAGGGAAGGGAGGTATCAGACTTTGTCACTGAACACCAACTTGTTGAATCATACATCGTTCACCCACATGGCCCTAGAAACTGCAAAGCCAGAAGAATGAGCTTTGGCGTGAAGGATCCCATTGCTGTCTGCATGTAACAGGAGACTTTTCAGGCAGGAAGAAAGATAGAAGGAGAATCAATTCCAAAACAGACTGAAAATTAAGGAAATCTGAAGAAGGGACCAACACCACTAATGAAAAAAAGCCCATCCATAAAGAAACCAGATCTCAGCTCCTCTTAAAAAGTCAGGTGCGTGAGTTATATTAGCCTCAAGCCAGGTCTAACTTCCGCTGCCAATAACCACTTCCACTGCCAATAACCCAAGCTGACATAACAGCAACGTTAAGGAGGTTTGGGATTTTTTTTCTGTTGCATTAGGCATTCATGTCTCTTTTCCACCTTTTTTTTTTTCTTATTTTTTCACAAGGTACTTGTATTTTAGCCAACCTCCTTTCTTCTTGTTAAACAAGAGGAGTCTCTAGATGGGGCCCAAAACTAAACACTGGGTCAGCAATCCAGCACTGTGAAAGCCATGGGTTCGGGTGTCTATTCTGCTGCTGATGGGAATCAAGCACACCCAGACACTGGCAAACCAGCTCATACAACACAAACTCACATCCAGGCTGGATTCCTGTAGCCTTCCTTGCAGTGTGTCAAAGCAGTGGTCTCAGGCAATTCAGCCCTTTGCGTCATGCTTCACCTCCTTCTCCTGCCCTAGCTAACTAGGCTAGGTAGGTATTTCACCAGAGAAGCTCACAACTGTCAGTGTCCTTCTACACACAACAGCTCAGCCATGCAGAGCAGTGTTATTGTCCTCTTTGAAATGCTGCACCAAAGCACAGAGAAATTTGAGGACATTGCTGTGGATGAGTGAAGGCATAGAACAAGCAATGGTCTGAAAGCTGCACATACATATTTGCACCATTCTGAGTCCAGTCCATGCTTTGCTGGGGACCTTGATGTAGCAGCTCAGACTTGATGCCAAACTTGGTTACCTGGTTTCTGAACTAGGCCATGTTTCTGTCCAGCTGGCTTAGAGCAGGCATGCAACTGTCTGGACTTTGCCATGGAAATGTGCCTTGGCCCTCAGACCTTCAGCCTGGACTCCTTTGAGGTTCTTCCTGATTCTCACGGGTTGTTCATAGTAACACAGGAATAAAATCGGGATCTGTCATGCTTGACACTGTCATTGTGACCACTGAATTGGTGCCCACTGGACTTCAGAGCTGGTGGTAGAGTACTGGTGGGTGTGGTGTCCTCAGTCTGTCCAGGATCCATTTTCTTGTAAATAACAGGGCAGGGTTTAAGAAAACTATAGTCACACTAAGGACTGAGTGGAAGCACAACTAGAGTTGAAGGCTTCATAGCAGAATGTGAGATTTCAGAGCAAAAAACATTGGTACATGTGAAAAAGTCAACCATGACAGAAGACAGCTGCGCCCTTCCCTTTGCCACATAGCAAGCGGGCACCTGAGGCAGCACCCAGCCCAAGGAGCAGTGACAAGTTTTGCTGTTGCAACTGCTTTTCTCTCCTGACAGTATTGGGATCCTGGCTCTGCCAAGGCTGCTCTGAGGTCCTCAGTACTCTTTTGAATGCAGAAATTATGAATAAGACTTGTATCGCCCTGGTGGAGCTCAATTTAGAGGAGCTCTGTTGCAGCTTTGGGAGGCTGTATGACTAGTCATGCTTACTGTCGTCTTCCACCTGACACAGGGGAATTACCAGCAAATACACCTGTCTCCTCCAGCCCTTGGAAGCCATGCAGGGGAATATGGCCCAGGGATTTCTCCAGACCAAAAGAAGCAGAGGCATCACTGAGTCTGAAAATCTCTGGAAGGATTCCTGAAGGAGGGTTTGAGCTCGGTGGCTGCAGCCCCTCTGCTTGGCAGTGCCTTGGTAGGCAGGGTGTGGTGTGCCTCACCAGCATGCTACCTGACAGCCCTGACTGCACAGAGTTATTTGTCACACCAATATTGACTCACTGTGGCAAAGCAGGGAAGGAGGGCAGTTCCCTGGTATTCCAAGGCATCCCCAGGCCAGCCACAAACTCCTTTCCCTGGTGTAGGTCCTCTTTTGATTAATCCAGAATGACTCTCTCACTCTCTCCCACTGTTGGGGATGTCTCAGGGGATACAAAGAAGGACTTTCTGGACACTACGAGTACGGTGAGTTCCAGAAGCTCATGATTATCAGAGATCTCTCATTTTTACAATTAAGGCTGCTTCCTGTAATAGCATCTCACATTTGGTGTTGTGGATCTCCACTGATGGGTAGTTTAGGTGGATAAAAACATCATCCATCAAAGCCAGGGCACATACTGAAAAACTAGCTGAGTAAAGTGATAATGAAGAAACCAGTTTAAGCCCACATACCCTTTCCCCTAGCCCAAGCTAAATCCATATTTTCTTGCACAGTGCAGAGGTGCTATCAACCTCCCTACCCTATCTTTTTCTTCTAACCCATAGTGCAGCTACTTCATGCACTTGCATGTGGGCATCCAAGTCTAGCTGGCATCCTTTGCCAAACTCCAAGTTAAACTTAAGCCACCAAGCTATCAAATGTCCTCAAAAATGTCCAGTGTGTTGTCCCAGGATCTACTCTCAGTCTCCGTGGTGGAACTGCTTCACCTGGCATACCTATTTATATGTTAGGCCACCAACATGAGGCTACAACGTGAGAACCATAGCTCAGTGATTGTAGCTGTTGTATGATGCTGGTCAAGGAGACTGTAGTCCTTACCCCAATGTATATTCTAACTACTAAGCAACCTGGCAAAATTGGAGCTTCCCTTACTCTCAATGGTTTGTAAGAGGTTGGGAGTGCTCAGCTCTTGCAAATGATGTGACAGAGTAGGTGGGAGCAGAATGAATCATTTTTTTCATGTCAGACTCGGGTACAAAGTAAATGCCAAGAAGCTCAGCATCATCAGGATGTGGGTATTTCTACACATTCCCAACAGCAAAAGTCAGGCTGTACATACTATCTCAGGAACCTGCATATCAACTGAATATCCAAATCTCCACTGACATGTTGGATGGCTACAGCTATTACAGCGGTATACATGTATCACAGGAGGCGAAACCAGAAAGTGTCAGTTGCCCACCAAACCCTTGGTTACCACCCCTCCCATTCAACTGGAGGAACTTTGCTGAGGCATAAGTTAGGAGACCAATTGCACTGGGCTCTCATTACTGTGAGCACGAAACATCTAGAGGGACTGACTGCATCTCCTTTTCCATCAAGGCTCCCAAGCCAGAGTTTAGCCATACGTGGTACGATAGACAAATGTAGCCTGTACTCATAAAAAACCCTAAATGACCAAAGTATTTTCCAGTTCATGGACCTTCTCTAGTGACTCAGGACAATGTTTTGCTATGGCTTCCCTCTGCACTCCTCCAATGTGGAGGATTTATAAGCATCATGCTATGTTGTCATTAGCAGTCATTAGCCTAAATTTGCTGAACAGCCATTTTCATCAGGGATGCGCTAAACTACTTCATGTAACTGTGCATCACAAGATATATTAATCAAAAGACTAGAATTCCTGTTTTGCCCTTGTCACAAGCTTATATCCCAGTAGAGAAACCCTGACAATAACAGGAAACCAGAAATGCAAATGACTATGGGTAGATAAATGAATATTTAATTCAAACCAGCAAGATGTTGTTTGCAGTTATTTATTTTACTAAAATGGTTACATATGTTGAAACAAAGAAGAGCAATAGTAATAATATTTGTTTTTCCAATATCATAAATAATTATTGAGTCTTCATTAGCTGTTGGCTCAGCACTGATCATGATTTTTGTTATTTAAAAAAAGACATACACACAATTCATTAGAATTTGTGTTTTCAGAAAACTCTAAAGCAGCAGTAGAAAAAAATAAATTAAAGGAAATGGTAACAAGAAATTATGCCAAGTATTTCTTAAATTTAAAACCCACTTGATGTGTTTTACAGATTACTCTTTGTGCTTTGATTATTTAAAAAAAGAACCATGAAAAAATTGTTTATACAATGGCTTGTCTTCTCCAGTTCTACTCCAGAGAAGTCCCCAAAAGTACCTTTTTTTACATGACAAATTTTGTTGTCGTTTATACAGACAAAAACACTGTGAATATTTCTAACAGAAAAGTTTGTCAAAACCATCAATTTATTGTCACAAAATATTTAATACCAGAATAACTTATAATAGTATGAACAAAAGTGAAGTATTAACTCTCTGCTATTACTTATAAACTCACATTATTATGTCAAAATCCAGTAAAGTATAGAAAATTAATGTAATGGAATCTTAGACATAAAATGATGCAAGTCAGTAAAACATATACTTCAACTGTTCATACAGTCATGACATACATTTCTTGCTTGGCACTTTAAGTCAATGCAAATCAGCAATTTAGAAAACAAAGTAAAAATATATATGTACAAAATATTTTCATATCAAATCATTTTCATTGTACACTAAATAAATCCAACAACATGTTATGTTACATCAAGAAGTTTCCTAAGAAGTCACACCAAGGCTGATATTTGCAATGTATCTTGACTATTTTAGTGCAACTGGAACAGCCTCTACTTGCAAGTTAGTTTCATCATTAGCACAGTCCTGCTCTCATTGAAGAGGAAATTCTGCCATTAAACTCAGTGGGAGCAGGACTAAAGTCTTGTCTTGTTCATTGATGGCTCACCAAAAAGAGGAAAAAGGAAGGAATAAGTAGGAAAAACTTGACAGGATACCCACAGGAAAAAAAAATCCAAATTCTAGCAACAATCAGCTCTTTTCCAGTTTTCTGTAACTGATTCAGTATAAATTCATTTTGGCTTTGCCACTGTTTTTTCAAGCACTGTAAACCTCATTAGACTATTGTTATATGACAAGAAAAACTCGTACACCTCCCAAAAAAAGTGAAAATAAACCTGGTTTTATGCTAGTTATTACACTCAATAGCAGTAAAGTTTAGAGACAATACATGGTTTAGTAACTACTTAAAACCCTCCCACCTTAAATGCTGAGATTTTTCAATGTTTCATTTCCCATCTGTGTTTCTAGTTTGGGCTTTGTTTACTTTATAGTTTTTTCTCATTGAAATGTGAACTGTCAGTCAACTGTCCTCATTTATGCAGTACCTACAAAATAAAAATGTTTAAACCACATTAAAGTAGTAAGTTCCACCATGGAAACTTTTTTGAGCTCCACTGCAAATAGTAAATGGCACTATACATTTAGTTTTGTACAAGAAGAAATCAATTTTACTTCTATCAAAACTTCAGTAAGTCACTAGCAAAGCTTCAAAATGATAGAAATTCAACTTGAATTTACAGCTAGTCTGGCTAGAACCTTCTCAACTAGAAATCTTTAATGAGCAACACAGCTGGGAGCATATGTGTAAATTCAAAATAATCTGAACAATTAACTTATTTCCTAAATTTGTGTGTTCTAGAGTATTGCACTTTTCAAAGGAATGATTTTGGTATTTTAATATACTGCATATACAGGTAAGAAACATGCATAACAACCTCATTGTCACTTTGACAAAACATACTGTACAATCTTTATAACACTGTTGATTAAAAAAAGACAGAGAAAAGGATGTAACAATTTCATTAAGACTCATCAATTTGTACAAGTCAAATAAGCACAACTCTCCAGGGCCTCCAGCAGTAACGTGTTTAGCCCTAGGCTGCTTAAGCCCACTTGGAATAATATACAAAGTTTAAGCATTATGGCATTGTCATTTTGAGGCATAATACTGTTGTACTATGCCCACGTTATAGCTTATTTGTTGAAAGCAAGGCACTTACTGTAATAGCAATGCAAACATCTTATGCGCACTTTGATTAACATAAAATAAGTTAATGTTTTGATAAAAACAGGGTTTTTATAATTTACATGCCTTTTATAGAAGCAATTGACCATTTCATTTAATACAATGAAAACGTCTGAGTCAGAAGGAACATTTTTTTTAACTGACCATACTGTAAAAGGGGACCTATTTTCCACATTTGCCTCATATCTGTGAATTTGATTTTGCTGAAAACCAATCCTGCAAGGAAAATGTCCGTTTGACAGGAAAAAGAAAAAGGACCCATCTCTTAAAACTGCTGAACTAATGGCACTTTAACAGTCTTTACTTCTGATATATGTGATGATTTCTGAATGATGCAGCTGGTAGTTCCCTGCAGTTTATCCTTTCCCTGGGCAAGGTTTGTTAGGGCCATAGCTGCGTTGATCTCCTTCCAGTATGTTTCATCTTTGCTGGTTCCTTTTCTGTTAGCTGCTCTAGATTCAAGCAATAACAAAAATTTACAAGTACATCTTACATAGCTAAGTGATGTTAGGAAAACTGTAATAATAATAATGATTTTGGAAAACTGTGAAGTCCTTTACTCACCTTTCACACTTATTTGGTCCATTCTCCAGAGTTTCTGAAAACAGAAAAAAATAAATGTCTATTTTCTTTTCATAGTTTTTAAAACAAGCAAGTTCATGGAATAGGCATATGGAAAAATAACCCAAGATTAATTCAAAAATTGATACCAGATTTCCAAATAAAATCTTTGTTTCAACAGATATAAAGGGCAAGCTTCATGAAAAAGTGCTGTGGGGAGGTTCCTGAGACATGACCTTACAGAAATAGGCTTTGGTGAGGCAGAACCTCACCGAGCCTCACCAGAACCACATGGGCAGAACTGGCGTTGAACCCTGCCCAGTGCATCCCACACCAGCTTATGTCTGGGGAAAAGTTATCTTGGCAATAATGAGAATAAAGCTGGTCTTGGAGGTTCACCTACATTTTGCAGGGTGACAGCTAGTTTTTCAAATCATAAATCCCAAGGACAGGAGGAATTGCAAAGCCTAAAAATAAAAATCAGCTTTATTGCCCTTCAGTGAATGCTCTCTTGTATGCACTAAAAATAGGACTTTCACCCATACACGCATGATGTGTGTGGTTTTTAATGCGCCCCATGTCCAGGCTGCCACTCGATCTCAGAGGCAGGCTGAGAAGGATACAAGTAACAAGCACACCTGGTTAACAGCTTTCAAAGATGAAATTGCATCACAGGCATATGCTGTGCTTTCCCATCAAGAGTCACGTTTGTTCATTCATTAAGTCCTCACGTCTTAGAGAAGCCAGAAATATTTACCAGGCAGAAATGTATAAGCTTTATTCAATGGGCTTGCTATCCTGACACAGAAACATATTATAGATGAGCGAGAAGCCAATGCCTAACAGCAATACCTATGGAGAATGAGTCAAACAAAAGAAATGGCAACAGCATGAGCATTAATGGCTGCAAGACCCAAAAAGCCCCTCAATGCAGCATAAAATCTCATGAAGTAGTGCACTTCTTTACGAGGCTAGATTCCCAACTAGAAATCAACCTTACTGCTAGATTTCCAGCAGATTATTAATTAAAAGTTGATCTTTTCTTAAATAGAGCTTCCAGTGGAACAGGTCTCAAAGCACATTGCAACCCTTGGTAGCTCTCCACTTCTGAGTGACTCTGCCCACCACTGGCCAGCAGCCTGTTTGCTCATACAGCCAACCAGCATCGAACAAGCCAGCCCAACTGCACTTCCCAGTACTTGGAGGTGACCACTGATGACCACAGTCTCACCGAAGAAATGCAATACCAGCTGTAATTTCAGAGGCCAGATGTTTGCCATGCTGTTTGATTTAACAGGCCTCCATTCTTTCACAAAACAGCTTTATAAATAAGTGTCCACAAGTGACCAAGATTTACATTTTGTTCCAGAAGAGCATGTATCAAATCAGTATGTCTTAAGCTCTCCTAGATCAATGCTTGAATAGGATTCAAGGGGGGGGAACTTCAACCTACGCAGAGGAGAGGGAACCACAGAAAAAAGACACATTTCATCCAGAGAGAGGTACTAAATGACACCAAAAGTCTCCTTCTTCATGCTGTGCTTGGCTATAAATAATTTTTCAGCCCTGCTTCATTTTTTTTTTAAATGGAGACAATTTTAAAGAGGAGGTTTAGGACTGAATAGGTCAGTAGGTATAGAAATGGAAATGGCAAGTAATAGAGAATGTCGTTGCCAGACCAAACCTGGATATAAATATACCCCTCTCAAGCATCTGTCAGCTTCTTCTGCTGTTGGAAAATATTTCCTATGAACAAAAAAATTGCTTGTACAAACTTCTGAGGAAAGTAGGTGTGAATGGTGACACACATTCCAATTCCAGCGTTTATGTGAAGGAGTATTTGCAAATATTTTTTACTGGTGTTTGCCAGCTCTAAAAGAAAGTGGCTTGCCCATGGTATATAAAAGCAGTAGCAAAGCTAGAAAATAAAATCAAGGAGCAAAGAGCTAGGCATTCTTTAACTTTGATGATGATTTTTCCTGAATTACAAGTCTTTTTTTATTCCATTCAGATTTTATGTTTTTTTCAAACAAATAATTTATGTCAAAGAAACTCAAAACTGGGTTACAATAAAACCATAATAGGTAATTTGCAAAGCTCTTGCTAATACCTGCTGTAAAAGCATGTTAGTACAATGAAGTCTGAAAATCCATCATTTCAAAGCACAGGACTACTTTTTCTTGCCAAAAATCCTTTTCTGCTATACCGAACCTCTGACAGCATATCCCAGTTTGCACATCCAAGCAGCTCACATCTGTCTGAACCCTTAGTGAAGGAAATAAGTATTACCATCATTTTTTGGATGGGGTTAACTACATTGAGAGAGACCAAGACCATTCCCCATGCTTTCCTTGACATCATGCTGGTCAAACCATCTTGATCCAACTTAAAAGAAAGAGTAGGGTTCACCTCACTTGTGTGAACCTGCCATCTAAGTCATGTATCTTTATTCAGGCTAGCTGTCCAGACTCCATTCACTAACAAGAGGAATGTCTTCCAAGAAGTGGTTTCAGCCCACCTATCTAACACCATAGTCCAACACTCCTGAGTGTCGCTGAAAAACCATACCACAAAGCCTTCTCATATGGCCACTTCCTCCCACTGTTTCCCTTTGGGTAGCATTATCATCCACATGGATATGCTGTGAGCTGGATGAGGGCACAACCTTATCTCTCCTTTGGAGATTAAAAACAGTGGTGTAACTACAGCCTTAACTGCTTAGCTCAGCCTGGAAGAAACACAGTCTGGCCATGTCTGGCGCTTCACTGACAAAAGAGGGAAAAGATATGATAAAATTTTATCAAATTTAAAAAAAAGTGAATCTTGGCTGACATTTTGCTTTTTCTTCATCTTTTCCAATCTACCTGCCTCTAGCCCTGACTACTAATTAAAGCTTTTGAATAATTAAAGCTTTTGAAATTTGACATAGCTGCACAACAATTGCAAAGTATATTTCAACTGTAAAAGCAACATTTTGGTGAGACTGTTTCATTAATATAATCAAAGAACAGCATTCTCAATATGGAAAGTGTTCAGTTTCTTGACCATGGCACAACATGTTCATAGATTTCTTCTCTGAGGTAATGAGGAAATGGCACTGAGAGTGGGTAACATCTCTGGAAATGGTGACAGAATGAATGGAAAAATGATGTGGCATACTGAATTTCATCAAGTAGCATTAGCTAAGAACTCACCCCAAGAGTAAGTACTGATGGGCAGATGTTGCACTTCACTCATGAGGCCTCTCTCACTACATTAGAGGCATCACTTCATACAAGGTACTAAGGATGCACCACAGCTGCCCTTTCCCCCAAGAGACTCAGGTGGCAGCCACCTCTGGTCTCTCATGAAAAAGTGTGGTCCTCTCACTAGCTGGAGATCAAGGCAGGCTGTCACACAAGTTGCAATCCTTACAGGCTTGTCAAGCTTAGGTCAATGGTTAAGTGACCCCAGAGAAAGCCAATGTTGATGCTTTATTATATTCCATATGGTTCCCAAGACTTATTTGATAGGGTGTACACTGAAGTTTATCTATAGCATACTACTGGCCAGCACAAATAACTTTCCTAAACAACCTACAATTGTACTCAATAGCATATTTATTAATTGAAACCCAAAAAGAAGCTGCTGCTGAAGGTGGTTTGTTCTGTCTCAGAAAGCAATGTGCTTCTGGTGAAAGAATGTTGGTAGGCTTTCAATATATACTGAGCTCCTACATCTATCTAATCTATCTCCTCTGTCTAATACTAAACATCAGAAACACCTTCTTGTTACACGTTTGGAAGTCACTTAAAACAGTGGTTGCTTGCTCTACAACTGGAAGGTTTTAAGCACTATGAAAATGGAAACACAATCATTTATAAATAGAGATTGTCATTTATATTTCACTTCCTGGTGCTTTATTCTGCTCCCAGTTGCAAGCATCCAGAGAATCAGCTTTTGCCTGGCCAGGAATGTCTCATTCTGCTCTCACCATCCGCCCAAAGAAACCAATAAGGTGGGATATTTGTTCCCTCTTGTTTATAGTAGGAAGTCACTATAAATCACTTACCAATGGAATCCTGTATACCTTTTCATTAGTATGAGTTTTCTGTATACAGTTTACTGTAGCATGCAGTGCCAAGAGTGCAGTGACCGGACAATATCAGCTTTGTGATACAGTATGGTATTTTTCAGCACTCACATAATTATTAATAATATATGTAGCATATTTTTCACCATGAAATTTCTTCATAAATATTCACTGGCTGATCCTGACAGCCCTCTTGTAAGGTAGCCTGCAGTCCCATTTTAGCAGAGATGGAAATGAGTCCCATAAGTCCAAAGACAACATGTCCAGGCAACACTTTGAGCATTTCAAAAGCATTTAAGAGAAGAATTTTCCAGGATTTCTCCTATATTTAAAATGTTTTCTTTTGTTCTTCTGCTATCAGAAAGACCCACTCAAAGAAAATAAGCCCCAGGGTTCTTGTAGGCAAACCATCCTTAAAGTGGACAACAGCATCACTTACTTCCAGTACATTGTCATTACACCTGACTATTGTCAAAATAACCTACAAATAATTTACAAGAAGATATACATCTAAGTACATACACAATGCCCTTTTACGTACTGCATCCAGTGTTAGAGAAGAAAGCCAGAGCATAAATACCGTAGCACATATGCCTACTCCAATTTACAACATATAAAGGCTCTCTGACTACGTGGCACTTGCAGCACATTCAAACATTTCAGAACAATTCAGATCCTTACCATTTGCCAAGTCCAGACTAATAACTTTTATATACTTGGATGACTTCAGGGGTATGCTAAATAATGTTAATTACAGTTACATTTTATTCTCTGGATCTAAGAATTCTGACCTAAGAATATCACACGTGTGTGGTGATGAACTGACTTCACCTAAAGGCCCTGCCGAGAACAGCAAAGGAAAGACCAGCCACTCGGTGTTATACACAGCCCAAGCTGAACAGCAACAACTGGCTTAAAACCCTGCTTTGTTTTATCAGGTAACACTGACAAAGCAAAGATGGCTTGAAACCAAGAGGGGAAAGAATGTGTGAATAAGGGAATGAGACAGAGAGGAAAGGGTACGGAACATTATGTAGTGGGGAAAAAATGGACATGGAAGTCAAGACACAGTAGGTCAGTCACACATACCATCGTATTTCTTGAAGCTACTTAAACATGCACAAATTCCTGATGAATTACGCACCTATTGCAGCTCAAAATGGAGGGAAAAACCCATTATAAAATATTTGTTGGTTCAATAAAAGGTCCTGTATAACTTATCTTCATTTTAAAATTGGCAATGTTACTCGGCTGTTTCTCTTGCTGCCTCTGCTGAACTTTCTTTTGTTGGTTTTGGAGGCTCAGGCTTAACATGTGTTGACCAGCATTTTCAAAACAACCAGGAAAAGGAAAAAGAGGGGGGAATAGGAAATAAATTGGGGTAGAAATACATTGGAAGCTTGCATGTGTGAGTAAATGAGTGGTGAGATGAGGTATTTCTGTAGGTCATACACCTTGACTCCAGTATTTTCCAAACTGCAATTTCAGGGCACATACAATGTTCAGATCTCTGACTCTCCATGAACAAAATAGGGTTAACTGGAGTTAATATTCCTGTTCTCTTCTGCATTGACACAGCTCCTTTCTTCCCAAAGGACCCCAAAGAAAACCATGAATCACACACATAACTAATGTTTGCCCCTGGGGAGGGAAGGTATCTTAGTCCAGGCTGCTCAGCAGTGCAAGGGGGGGGAAGTTGTAGCCCGAAGCACCAGGCCAGGCCCTTTGCACACATAAGAAATGTAATTTGATCTTGGTGCAAAGACTGTAGCATCTTTCAAAAAACCCCAGCACAGAAACCTCAGCTCCTCTAGCTTGAATTGGAGGAAGCAGGAGTTGGCCTTCCCATGCTTACACTTCCAGGGCTCCCCTTTTGAGCCTGATGTGAACAGACAAATGAGTTTCTGAATGTGGATACCACTCAGCCAGCGACCCACACTACCAAAGGCTCTCTACACATAGACAGGACTCATCCGATCCAGCCCAGAAACTCTTAAAACCCTTTTCCTTTTGCACCATCCTCCCAGGCTTCCTCAGGGACATCAGACCTATTAAGGCTGAATTATGGAGAAGCACAGCCAGGAAAGCTCATACTGGAAGAGACTCCAAACCGCAGAGTCTCCTACAGAAATGTTCCCCAAACTCTATCTGGTGGCTGACCTCCTGTAGACCTTGGGGCACCTTCACATGGGATCCGCGCAGCGTTATCCCTCATGAAGCAACTCCTGCCCAGAGCAGGTCCTGGACTGGGCAGGTTTGTGTGAAACCTCCCGGTTGGGGCTGGCATTTCTCATGCAGCAGAGCCTTTTGGTGGAGGGACAGAAGTCCCTGTTGGAGTTTCAGATGACCTGTGGCTGCAGACACGGTGAGGCAGTGTGACCTGGGAGTGTGCATGATAGTAATCACAGCTGGTCCGATCTCAGGGCGGTACTGGATTTCTACTGACAAAGATTTATTACCATGTCCTTTTGTTGGGTGGGAGGAGGAAAGCTGTCAAGAAACTTGCAGGAATGGCCTCTGGGCCCAGGCTCTAGGAAAAAAATACTTTTCAGCAAAGCTTTCGTTGTCCACTGCTCTCTCTTTCTTCCAGGAGGAGGTCATGGAGCAGCTTGTAATGAAGTCACCCACACAACCCTGTTACCTCACTCCTTTGGCTTCACCAAGTATAACAACTGACCTGTCATGAGCTGTTACGTCCTTTCAGATGAACAAACTGCATAATTATGACAATTTATGTTCACAGTGACAGCTATAGTGAATATTTTTCTCTGTTCTCCCAGTGGTTTTTTTCCAGGAACAGCTTTAGCCCTGGGCTGACCTCTTCTATTAACACCCATATGTTTGGTCTTGCCAATGTTGGAAATATCCCTTTGCCTCCCACGCCTCAGACCAAGCCTTTTCAGGGAAATCTTTCTTTGACAGTTGCTTCTTTCTCCAGAATATCAGATACAACCTTTAACTGTGAGGGACTGGTACCACTCAAGTTTTTTCATCAATACGTGGGAATCTGAAGACTTTTTGTCCTGTGCAGCCTGGAGCCTGCTGAAGTGGGAATAGACATCTAGTTACATTTTAATACATGTGATTTTTATAAAATGAGTGTACATGCCCACAGAGACCAGGATAGGTGTATTTTATAAACTATAAAAGAGAATTGAGTTCGTAAGTCTGTATTAACATTTGCATTAGTAAGTGCACTGAAAGCCCCACATAATAGTAGGCATGGTGCAAATGGTCTTGGGCTATGCACCTGCATGTAAGAATTTATGAGTTAGCAAACTAGATACAAACCTGGTGTAAATCACCTCATTGTTTGGGCTGTCATGGCTGGCTCTAAATTTCCCATGACCAGTGACAGTGTGTTCTCCTTGGTGAGACGCAGGGCACTGTGTGAGACTTGTTTTCTTAGCCAGACTTTAGTAGAGCTTATAATGGGAGTCAGGGCTGTGTAGTGTTGGAGGTGAGTTGTTAACAAACTGATGGTTATATGGTACTACGTTCTTTTCAAGTTTGCTGCAAAGCTGGCTGAAATTAAATCTTTCCTCATTGAGTTGGCATGTAATTAATAGTGTAATGTTGTCAGATGCCCTGGTGATAGTATCCCACACACATTTCGTAATGGATATACACATATCTGACCTAGGCTTCATTTTTTTTTGGGTGTCATTTAGAAATGGGTTTGCAGCATGTGCTGTGATGACTGGAAGGATGAAGTAGTTAGCCCTTCTATTGCAAACTGTTATGGGTTAATAGTCAAAACCAAGTTAGGCAGCAGGGAGGAAGAAGGGTGAAATAAAGAAAGGAGGAGAAAGGAGAAGAGGAAGGGAAGAAAAAACTAAATAAAGGAAAGGGTATGGGTGATGTTTAGAAAAAGGAAATGAGAAAATGGCAAATGAAGATTCATTAGGAAAAAACAGAGTAAGGACTATGAAGGGAGAAAACATACCACTGTGCTCATTTTCTTTATTTTTAATATAAAAATATCCTTTTGCCACCCAGGAATCTCACTGTTGTGCAGGCAGGCACATTCAGGCTTTCACTCTGGATCTAAAAAGCTTAACTGGGAGCTCTTAAAGCCTAAAACAAGGCTTTAAAAGTAAAAAGCTGAAGTCAAATGCAGCCAGGGTAAGCACTATTACACTCCAGCCTGATTGTTTTTCATTAAAAAAGCAGGGTGAAAGGGAGGGTTTCAAAGCCATATTTCAACCCCAGGCTGACACTACAGCAGTAAAACCTGAATTTGTTATGCTAGTTGGCTGCGGGTTTGGGAGCAGACCCTACATATGTGGTGCAGCGTTATGATATGAATGCGTGCACACAGGATATTTTCAGAAGCCTCCTGCAGAATTTGGAGAACTGTGACCCCCAGTTCCCGCAGCCCTGCTCACAGGAGCCAGCTCCTCTCCTGCCCCTGGGAGCCAAGTGGACTCAGACATGGCAATACTGCACAAAGGCAATTTAAATTACAAGGTGCTGTATGTTGAGGCAAGTGGAGGAACTTCTAAGCGAATGCCAGAACTGATTTCCAGGGTGTGTTTAGCCAGCAGCATGGAGTAAAGAACGGGTAAGCCTGTCAGGGAGAGGAAATTCACTGTTTCTTTCACTTGCCTGCAAGATAAAGACTGACAAATATGACCTTTTAAAACATAGCTACTTCCATCCACTGCATGGGGTACTGGGATGTGGGCAATACTTATGTCCAAATACTAAACCCCAGGTACCTAAGTTATGTCTCAAATTTATTGCGCTCTGTACGATCACAAGCATAAAAATGCAAGCAGCTTGTAAGGCAGTGCATAATACAGGGCTCCAACAGTCAAACAGCCATAAAAACGGCTGTAAGCGCAAAAGAGCCTCACGGTAACCCCAGACAACTGTTGCACAATGCATCCTACAAATCAAGGGATTACATATGAAATTTCTATCTATAAGTAGAATCAGATATATTAATATATACACATATCTATACCTGCTTCTATATTACATGTGCATAAAAATGGAAATGCCTAAGCAGTCTGCCTTCCCACTGACCGTGCTATGAGATACAACAGTACAATCACACGTGCTATTGTCTGTGGTCAATGCCTCCCCGAGGCCACAGGAGAGACCTACTCCAGGGTAGAACCTGGAGCAGTAGGTGAGACCTTTGTTCACACAACCTCAGCACCACAGCACAGCAGCTCCGAGGCTGTTCCAGGAGGGGGATGCAAGGAGATAAAAGACAGTCAGATGGATTTAGCAATGCCAAGTAAATCATGTTAGTGATTGACAGTCTCTCTGCTTGCGCTACAGGTTTGTGTGGGGCTCAATAAGCTCATCTAACCAACCTTTTCAGAGATGCCATGGTACACTCCCCAGTCTCTGGACTCCAACTTGAGAGGCTGGGCTTTCATCTTCAACAGTGGTGAGCACTTGCAAGTACAAATGAGATCAACAAGGGCTGTCCTTTGAATTTATAAGAAACCATGAAATCATGAGCATCCACAAGGTCTCAAGTATCTAAAATTACTTCAAATTGTAATTGTTTGGTGCCTCAGTTCCCCATTTGTGAAATCGCACAGACATCTTATGAAAACAATGTTATTAAAGTTTGCAAAGGACCAGATGGAACACATCAAATGGCACTGAACAGCACACCACAAAAGTAATCAGCCTGTCCTCAGAGATGTTCAGCTGCATTCACATTAGTGCTTTGCCAGCAGAGAAGCGGCAATGAGCACCCTGTGAAGATGTGAGTTGGGTTTTGAGGCTTCTTTCAAACTGGCCAGCTCACATATGTCAGAAAAGCATCTCTTTTCTCATCTAGCTAGAATATGATGGGAACCCCTTTATTCAGCATCCTGAGGAATTACAGAAAGCTACACAGAAAGCTGTAGTCACACACCTCCCTGACCATATGCAGAATAACAACAGAAAGAAACATTGCTGAGTGAGCTGCAGGGGGAATAGTTGCCTGTGGATTATTCTTACCTCCAATTGCACAAAACTGGTTTTAGTGTTTGATTACATTATTTCTGAGTCAAGTTTTTAGTTCTGCTCCCTTTGCTTTCCCTTATGAAGCTACTGCAGTCTTCATGCTTCTGCTCACCACAACTTGCAGTGTTATTATTTCCATTACAGGATTTCTTCCCAAACCTAAATATTCCCAGACACCTTCTGAACAGGCCCTCAGAGATTCTAGTAAACTGGGAGGTATCTCTAGAAGGGTTGTGTTTTCAGTTTTCCTATTCACTGAGCGAGTGAGAGACAGCGCAGAAAACCAGGCAAAAGGGGGAAGGCTCTTAGAGCAGCAGAATTGCATGCCCAGAATTATTCAGGAAGATGTACCTATTTGCCAAGACATTTTGAAGAAGTAGAAACACCTTCTTCTTCTCCAAACATAATTTTGTGTTTAAAATGGTTTGAGTCCTAGCACTGTGCAATTTCAGTGACTGCAGGACTATACTTAGAGGAGCTCAACAACTATCCCGGCTATCATGGAGATTGGTGCAGTGTAATAAATCAGCGAGACTGAGCTTGAATCCTCAAGGAGCAGCAAAACCTTAACACTGCAGATGCTCACTAACTGCAAATTGCAAGAGCCCTACACACCGGAGTCTTTGCGTAAGACAGATGAGGCTCCTGCACTCCAAAGGAGCATGTGTGGGAGGTCCTGAAACAGTAGTAGGCCGGTATTTAACATTGCAAAGGCCTTGGATGTGAACAGCTTTGTGGAAGAAGATGGAATTGCTCTTTTGGCAAAACATGTGAAACTGTCTGTGATAACGGGAATGGGAACAAGGATGACTGAACAAATATTTGCACTGAATGCCTTGTCAGGACAAGGGAATTGCTACTGATATGATCTTTACTTTCAATGTTACTGCTTCTGACAGTCCTACAGACTTTGCAGATGTTTATTGGCCACTAAATCATTCTTCAAGAATGTTGGCTCTGTTCCCAAACCTGAAGAGTCTGGATGTGAAGGGGTTTGTTATTCAACACACACTGCTGCTTTTGGAGACAGTGATTTTCAAGAAACCAGCAGGGAAGCATCGTCAACTGGTAACAACACGTGACGGAATTCAGACTTCTCAGCACTTGGGGCCTCAGACATGGAGGCACATTTGAGTAAATGTGCACCACGTAGCAGGGCATCATGTATCCACATGGCATAGCACACTGCCTGAGCCGTGACAGCAATGCTACACCACATCAGTGGACCTATATTGTAGCAAAGATTGCTGCGGAGAGACAGGACTTACTAGCTCATCCTGACCTTGACATGCTGCTTGTAGTTCTTGGTATAGCACAACTGCATGAATTTTGGGGCCTCTGTAAAACCCCCTCCATGGTGCTGCAGAGATTATTACTGTTCGTTTGGTTCCTCTAACTGTAGGACAAGCTGCATAACAACGAGGCGTATTCAAACCCTCTGCCATTCATCCCAGGAAGAGCAGTTTGCAAAGACTCAATTGCTGAGCTGTAGAGGACCCTAAGCCACAATATTTCAAGCCAAACAGATTTGCTTTCAAATAGAGAGTATCCGAACCACGGGCAATGTGCCCAGGCTGTTTCTCTGAGTGAAGATGCCAATTCTCTGAGGTCATTGCACACAGCTCTCACCTGAAAAGGCTACACTGGCCACTGGAAACTCTACCTAAATAGCAACTACATCAAAACAGCAGTTATAGTAATTGTGACAGTAATAACACACAGCTCTTAAATAATGAGTGATAAAAAGTAATCCACGTCTCTGTACTAATAAAATGACAAACTAGTGAAGCACAATGTTATTATTACCACAGGGAAAAAATGTATTATCTGGAACTATTAAATATATTTCTCCCCAAAAGGCACTGATTACCTTGACCAGTGTAGCCCAAGTCAGAATAGTGGACATAATCTAACAACAGTTAAAGCCAATAGCCCTGTCTGAGAGCTAATTGACTTCCTGGCTATCAACCTCCAAGATCAGAGACAACGTTATCTAAAGCAGCCCTTTGTAACATTTTTACCCCAGATAGGTTTAATATTGTTTGTTTAAAAATGTCAGGTTAGTGCAGGGATAGGGTGATTCAAAAAGTTGTAAGACAGGAGCAGAAAGCAATAACATCATATTTACTTCATATTTGTTTTACATTAGCTCATACATTTCCTGGAAGTCAGGAGATTTCTATTAGGGAATTCCCTGTATCAGACTTAAAACACACATACATATTTATGGTAAAGCCATATGGTATTTATAGTTAAATCAACTGACATACTTCAAGAAATATGAATTTTGAATAATTTGAAAGATTTGTAGATCAAAAGCAACTCAGAAGCTTTATCAGCATGTATAAATAGCAAGTCTTTCCTCTTGTAACCATAAATTAAAGAAACCCCTTCACCCAGTAGGGTTTGCAATCAGGGGAAACTGGGCTACATATGTATGCATACAGATACGGATAATATCTGCATTCATAGAATGCAGTTCCTCACACAGATGCAGTTAGAAATTACTGTGGATTTTGCGCAAGAAGCAACAAATTAGCTTTATCTCAGAGTAACTCACACTTTTGTAATTTGCTTATGTGTCTTCCCTGACCTCCTTAGGTGCTTTCCTAAGGGAAAGCAGCATCTGCAACAATCATGTATTTATATATAGATCCTTGCATCCTCATCTCCCTTTTAAGAATTAAGATCCTGAATTTCCACTTCTATAGAGAAAAGCAGTGAGACACAAAGCCATGGTTCCAGACATGAATAACATTCATAATTTTTAGGGAATAATTATGGAGAAAAAAACTGAGATCCTTTGATCCTCCAACACAGTCCAACTGGAGGCTTTGAGCCTTTGGACGGAGGACTCTGAGCAGCCATGCAAGCCAGACAGCTACCACACAAAGGCTTTAAGCTCTGTGAACGCAAATGTTGCACGTTCTCTAATTAACTCACTGCTATTATTAGTAGTACTTCTGTTTCCACTTTTAAAACAATACAAGCTTTTTCTTTCATTTTGCAAGAGTTTTTACTTTTTACTTTTGCCTGTGAGCCAAAGCTTTCCTGTAGAGCGATAGAATATACAACACAGTTTGTGAAGTTTATGGAGACCTGTAAAGAGTCTGCAAAGCAGAAACAGCAAATCCCACATGCGGACAATTGCCTGCTTTCCTCACCGCTCTCCTCCTGCAACAGTGGGCAAACAGACTAGGTATCACCACCAAGTATTGTATTTGAGGGTACAGAATCATCAGGGCACACAAAGCATTCACACAACGTACCTAGCTGGCTGCCACCAACTGTTTTACTTCAGATGAACAAACTAGCAAGGTGTTGGCAAAACCTGTGCCTGGGAGCACTGCTGAGAGAGTGGCTCACCCACAGGCAGGACTCAGCTAGCGCTGGCATACACACTGATCCCAAATGCAACTCAAGGTTAAACGTGTATTTTTAAAATAGCACTTCCTAGGCAATTACTATCTCAGGTAGGAGCATCTTGAAGGCTACTCAATGCACCCTGAAGACTGCTGACCACCTTCATCTGAAGCAAGGCTCTCCTTTTGCTACTGTTATAACTCAAGGCAAGTCTTGCCTGATGGTCCTAAGCTTTGCAATTAATACCTGCTTGCACCGTCTGAAGACCCAGAGGCCTGCTCCACAGGCTTAGATGACACCTGGCATCATTAGCCCCTGTGGTGAAGCAGAAAACCCAGAGTTAGAACTAGGATGCCAACATGTGAGTGTCTGTAACCTTAGTCCCCAAGGAAGAGCTGCCAGAGGTAACAACAGTGTCTAAGCAGGCCTGGCATCATGGTCTTTCCCAGATGATTTTGGTTAATGTTAAGAAGCACCATTGCTCAGCCAGGTTTGGGAGCAGCATCTCCCACTTTCTGAAATCTTCATTTCGGTACAGAGAACAAAGCATAGGAACATACAGGAATGTATAGGCATATCTACTGTTTGCAATTCTCAATTAAAATAGCTTCTCAGGCACGTTGTCCTCTTTTCTATCATCTTCCTCCTCTTCCAGCTCCTTCCCATTTCCAGCTGCATCCTCATTTGTCTTTTGCTGCAACCATAGTGGAAGAGACTTCTGCTGTGGTTCTTTTAAAAACCTGCTGGGATGGTACCTGGCTTGCAAAGTCAAAGCCATACTCAAACAACCCATGAAATACAAGGTGCTGTGTATGTTCGGCTGCTGGCATTAAACCATTGTCGACATAAGGATTTGTTAGAAATTTTAAAATGGTAATTGCTGCCAAAAAAAAGGCTCATGGGGAAGTATGATCTGCTGGATACTGGGCACAAGGATCTTGCGAAAGGTACCCCTGGCCACAAAGCTGTGCATGCGCGTTCTGCCCCTGAATTTGGTGTGTAAGGCATTTTGTACACAGCACTTGCAACAAAAAAAGAAAAGTCTCTTTCAAAGAAGAGCCTTGAAACAGAGATATTGGCAATGGATGAGACTCACTTGCTGTAATTACTGAAAGACAAATTTTTGAACAAGACTCCTATTTGACTTCTGTCCAAAGCTGCCTTGAGACTCAAAATACTATGGCCTTTAAAATCAAGAGAGCAAAATTCTTTCTTTTCAACCGATTGGTAATGTAAAAGCAGAAAATTAGCATATTAAAACTAAGGTTTAAATTGTACTCCTGTTTGTCAGTAAAATCAGACTCATTCATTTTTCTGTCTCAGAGAAAAACAGGATTTGTAGAAAATGTTTAGTAGGAGCCTAAGTTTTAGAAAAATGGGCAAAATTTATAAATGGAAATACTATTTTTTCAAGGATAATTAAAACACCATCTAGATATGTAGTAGTATAAAATCTACTGCCTAAGTGCTACATTTACTTGCACAGCACATTTGAAAAAAAAAAAAGCATTTATATTTCAAGAAGCAGTAGAAAATTTTCTCTGACTACATAGTAAAGCTTCAGATGAGTTTACAGCTCTTCCTCTAATTGTTGTTCTTGTTCTCATAGATACACGCAAGAAACATTCCTTTACAAAACATTCCTACTTTCTAAGCAGCAAAAAGGATGCCTTCCTTTGGGCAAATACACATTTTTCATTTATTCGGACAAAAAAAAATATTAAAATTAAACAGAACCAATTTTCAATCAACACTTCTTAATTTGAAACACTGAAAATTTTCCTGTATTGAAGGAGACTGCTCCAAAGAAACACTCATTTTCAAGGTCACAACAGTGCTGGCAAAATTCAAAAAAGTTGTAGTTCAACTTGTTTGTGTTCAGCTGTGTTTACTTAGTCTCAATTTGACAAAAGTCTGTCTCTGATTATACATAGCAGTCATCTGCCCACAGATAAATAGATATTACACAAACGTTTGGAGGGAATGACATTTGGCTACTATTATTTTTGGAATAATTTACTCTGCATCCTGAACTTAAAACACCAAAATGATTCATAATGGGTTCTGGACCCAAGTATTTCCATTTAATAAATAAATTGACCTCTATGACCTTTGTGGACTTTATACTGTGCACATTAGTGAATAAAAAAAAGAGGCAATTTATTGTTAAATATTCTGTAGACTTGGGAAAGGTGGATTGATACATAATTGAGACCAAAGCCAGTCACACATCTGGTGCACTCACTACAGCAGGTCAGAGCCCGGTGCCTGCACTGCAAAGGGCTCAGGGTGCTGCTGGAGAGGGGGCTCTAACTCAGCTCCAGAAGACATCTCACGCCATCACAACCTGCAAGCAAACGCATACTGCTTAGCTGTCTGCAAGAGCATGCACCTGCAGTTAAAGCCAACACTAGCAGAAAACCTAAAGGCAGTGCCTGGGATACAAATGCGTTTTCTATTTCAAATGTACCTATTTCAGATGTAAATGTGATAGTTTTCTGCCTATTATTTGTAGGAGGAAAAATGAATACATATTGTTCATCCTCCTGGACACCAAACTGAAATTTTGCCTTACCCGAGGTCGGTAGTTGTTTCATGACATTTACAAAACAGCTTATATGTTAAAGCAGACCTGCAGAACTTCTCTGACGAGGATAGAAACTTTGTCCAGTTAAAGATATTACTTGGCCTAGAGCATTTTCTGTTATAAATTACCCACAAATAAGGTAAAAACTTATGAATAACTTACAGTCCCTTCTCTCATTCCTTCCCTCTTCCTAATTCTCTCCCCTTTAAGCCCTTGCCAGCTCCTCAACATCAGCTACCCCAAACAGTGCTTCCACATCAAGCACTGGAAGTATTGAGGGTAATTCAAAGCCCATCAGGGATATCATTACTGCTGTACATTTAAAGTGGATGATGTTTCCACAGTATGGTGATAGATGGAAGAATAAAACCTGGATCAGACACACAGTCTGATAGATTAGGTCCTGCAAAGTTAGCATGCTTTCAAAAACGTCTTTTCAATTAGAATACCAAAATTAAGAAAGCCTCTGATGCAATAGGAACCATATGTGTTTGACATATCCAGCTTCTCTATCTTTGACATCTAAATATGCAGTTTAAAGAAAGTTATGACATTTGTTTACAAAGAACTAGTTTATGTGTTTACAGGACTAAACTGAATGTTTTTAGATGGAATGATTATATACCAGTCTTTTCCCTTGTTTCAGGAAGTAATATCACTGTGAAGAAGGAATGTGTTTTCCATGTGGACATTTCTGTCACGTGGAACAAATGCAGCAAATTCCTTCTTTACAGGCTGTTTTCTTACAGAGACCAAGTATTAGGAGCTCATTACACTGTGATGCAAAACCCCACTCATTCAGAAGTGTGCTAACGATAGTGACCCAAAGAAGAGTTAATTCAGATGGAAGCCAGGAAAATGAGGCAGCACAGAAACCTCATCAGCAGTCCAATCACATGACAAAATGTGAGGCATCTCCAAAGCCACTGCCTGCCAAAAAAAGAAAGGCTGCTGCAAGAAAAATACTTTCACAGCTTGATATCTGGGTCTTATGACTGCTATCCAAACAAGGAGTAAAAGTGGTACTATATAATGTGGCAGGGTAAACAGAACCACCCACTCGTCATCACCAATCATGTTTTTAATTCAGATAAGTTCTGTTTCTTTAAAAAATGATGAGGGAAAAAGAAACAAAACCTTTTGTTGAACTTGAAAATTCTATGTATAATCTGATCTGGCATGTCATATTTTAGGTTCATATATATCATGAACTATATAGGAATGCATGACTTGCCATGCAGGATCAGACTATCAGTCCATCCCAAGTGATGTCCTTTCTATGATCTATCAGCTCCTGACTGATGCTCCTCTCAGAGAAGCACAAAGATGTTGCCCTCAGCCAGCTATGCAATATCTGAAGAAGATTTTCTGCCTGCAACTTCAAACACAAGATTTAATTTGCAAAATTTACAGAAAGAATTAGACCTGGGAGAAGTTCAAACTTTCAGGAATGCTGGGTCAGAGAAGCCTTCACGCTTGGCCAAACTGTCTTACAGTAGCCTGAAAACTAGTTAGTTTTCAAAACAGGTCTTGGTGGGATCCGCCAAAGTCTGGGTTGGGTATGAATAAACCAAAATATGAAAATTCTTCTATACTTTTGTGTCCAGCTTAGTCAGGGAATGCAGATGTATCAAGAAATCGGAAAATTAATACCCACATGCCCTATACAGACACCCCTCACCAGCCTCCCCCCGCCTTCTTGTTACCTTCATCCCTTTCATTTCCTCTTCCTCCCTCTCCAACACTTCTCCCCTTTCCTCTTCCTTTTAGTTCTTGTCCTCAATTTTGCATTCTCCTTCCTCATCCTCTCCCAGCACTCTCCTCTCTACAGTCTTGCAGAAGTTTCTGTTCTGTATTTTCCACCTGTATTTATTTCCTGGCTGTGAGTTTTCTTTTTTCCCTTTGCTCTCTGTCCTTTCTTCTATCTTTTACCTTCTATCTTTTACCTTTTAGAACTGAAACGATAGTCTAGCCATAATCTACCTGAAAAGTCAGTACTAATGGGATGTAAAGTGTATCAAAAATTTGTTAAAAACTATTCCAGTCACTGCCCTGGACAAACAAGTGTAGCTTCCATTGACAGCTGGAGGAGTTCAGTGCCTGAGTGAAGTTATTCCCCATTTGCTACCAGTCACTGTTTGGTGTGGGAGTCCTGCTATAGCAATCCGTCTCCACACCAGGGCACAGAGTTTCTTGCAGTGGCTGCAGGGTGCTGGTGATGAGAAAAACAACTCAGTTAATATACTAAATCCTTTCTTCACTCTTAACCTGAGAACAGCATCTAACATAAGTGAAAACTTTGTTGAAACTTACAAGACTAAGGAGGAGGACCATATAAATAAAGAGAGAGTTATGCACCACTTCATCCCCTATATTCTCCTGGATCTCTAAGAAAATACCAAAACATCACAAGAAAAGTTCCTTGTATGGCATGCGTCGTGTAATTAATATCACAACTAATGAAAATCTCTGTCTTGGCTTCAAGTGAAGTGGTTTAACGTCCTGTGAAAGGACAGACTTACACCACAGAAGCAATTAGGTCAAGAGGATAAAAAAAAAAGAAGCATTGATTTCCTGAAATCCTTGACATCTGCCCATCTAAACAGAAAATGTTTGCTTTCCAAGATGAAACAACCTAATAGAAACATGCACTCAAAATCATCTTTATGGCCAATGCTCCAGAGAAAATACCAGGGAATCCTTTTGTTTTTCATGGTGAATGTATCCCCCCTGTAGCACTCCCCAGTCAAAAAGCCCAGCTCATGCCTTTGGCTGGTGCTGCCTGGGCAAGCCAGAGCTGTCAATGCATGGCTCAATCCAACTTGCACACTCAGTCTTTCAAGTTTTTCTGTTTTCTTTGTCTCACTCTATTTTATATTGCTTCTGGTGTTTTTTTGTGTGTGTTTTTGCTGCTGCTCTCTTCCCGCCCTTACTGCTCTCCAACTCTTTGCCGGGCAGGCACAGCAATTCCATGTAAGGCATGTGGGGAAGAGAAGCATTCCTTGATTTTTCTGTGCACAGTAACTTGCATGACATTTGATCATACACAGAGATTAAGTCATTCATGAATAGGGCCCAAAGGGAGGAACAACTCCAGAAAAACAACCCTCCTCGCTGGTAGCGCAGCATCCAGGACTCCACAGTCACTCCTGCCACACTCACAGTTCGCAGCCGATCTGGCAAAGCGAGGAATCCAACTGCAGGCTCTGTGGTTTAAATAAAATGTATCTACAGCAGCTTGGATCAATGTTTAAAAATGTTCCATGTTATTTTAGTCCAAGGACAAGCTTTTAAAATTAAAAGAAAACTTTGGCTTTAATTACAGATTAAAAGTGAAAGTTGTTTAAAAAGAATACGTATTCTGAGAATAACAGTAATAGAAACGATTTACAGCTTAAAACTCATTCCTCTCTCCCCCAGCATGTGACAAGTCTCCTTGTAAATATTTAAAACAAATGTTTGAAAATGATTAATTTGTGGATGATATTTAGGGTGCTTCTGCCTTGCTGTCGTGGATCTTTGGCGTAGCTTGACTTTTTCCTACATTTATGTTTTCAGGCTAAAATAAGTGTCAGATTTTGATGCGCATTGCAATGGCCAAAAAAGAACCACAACTGTAACTTTTACCTCCTGTTCCCCTAAATTTTGTTACTACATATGTGTGATGCAGCAAATGTCACCACTCTATACATAAACGCAAAGTGTTTATTCCAGATCAGCTATGATCAATGCTATCCCAAAGTGGTTAGGTGCTACAATGGAGAAGTTGCTGCTCTTGGGATGATTTTCAGCAACAATTGCCCATCTGAAAATCATTAGTGCATAGCAGTGGATTTTCCACATGTTCATATGCTGGACAAGCAGGTTGCCCTTGAAGTATGGTTCCCTGGGGGAAGAAGGAAAACCCAGAGAAAAGTATTCTATTGTCAGATCATGGTTTCGCTAGAGCCAGACAAAAATATGGTCAACCATTCACTTGGCGGCTCTGCTGGCAAAACTATAGGGTATCGAAATGGAGACAGCTAATGAAGAAGGCAAAGAATGAAGCTCAGGAAGAAGATCTTAAAGGAGTACAGATATTTTTGTTTTTAAAAAAATCAGAAATAGGGTTAAGTGTGCAAATTCAATGACTTTCAGATTACTGACCTTTATTTTTATAAGGTCAAAAAGGTTTAGAAGGGGTAGTCTTTTCCCGATAGAGTACCTCACTTCTTAATTCAGCTGTGTTTGAAGCACCAACGAGAAAGTATTGAAAGAGACGAAATAAAAAAGGGTATGAATATAACTATGTAGTCTTTGATATTTAATGCCCCATTAATCGATAATTTGGCTTGAAGAGGAAAAAAGTTGGCAAAAGGGAATGGAATTCTTTAGCTCCTTGTTTTACTTAAGAAAAACTCCCAATGGGCTTCACTTAAACAAAGAACTTTAGTTTTCCACTGGAAAGACAAAAAGAAAATCTTGGTCTAGCATGTCCTGCCACATGCTTTAACTACACAGTAAAAGAGTATGTACTTGGATCCCAGGCACATTTCAAAAGTGTAGTATTTATTAGCTGCTCTGTTGCCAAGTTCCACTATTATCATTTTATTATAACTAAGGTATATTTTTACTAACTAAATTATATTTAGGTCTTTAGTTTAAGCATTTGAAGGTCTTGGGAGTGTCACGTACAGATGACATGAAATATATCACAGGAATTTGTTGATTTTCTCCCTCCTCCTCTCCTCCATAAACAGTTACTCTACATCTGTGATCTCAGGGCATTTGACTTTCCTAAACCCATAATCCAGCTGTAAAGACATGCGGGGGCCAAGGGAGCTAAATCCTCAGATGGAAGAGAGCTTGCCAAGGATGAAGGCAAGTCCTGTTATCAGATAACCCATGGCACACATGCCCCTCGTACCCCAGCAGGCCAAACCCAGGTCTTCCCACTACCCCCTTCAGACACCTTGCTCCAACCCTCCTCTGCTGCCCTTCTCCCAGGCTTTTTGTGGAGAACTCCAGCTCCCAGCCAGGGCCGTGGCCTGGTTTTTTGCAGGCAGGAGCTGTTGCATGGTGGGATGCAGTTTCCCCATGGTCAAGCATGGTTAAGTTCATACTGACTTTGCCCCAGCAGACCCCTGTCCACATCTCCCATTTGTAGGGTTTTTGGTCCTGCAGGTAGTGTGGAGCTGCTGCCCAAAGGCTGCTGGGATGGGACAGAACAAGGATGTGGCCATGAGGCCGGAGAGGGTTTTGGTGGGCTCAAATCACACTGGGTGTTGCCACTGCTGTGTGCAGGGTAGGGGTGTCTCCACATGGCCATGACGTCTGCAGAGAGACAGAGCTCCTCAACACTCAGCAAGTGCAGCAGTACCATGGTGTTGAATACAGCCTTTTTTTCCCCTATTTTGTGTAAGGAATGAAGGAAGAACAGTACCCAAATATGAGCACTTACATTCTCCGAGGGTCACAGTCTTTGATCTGTCAGCAAAGATCCTACTGAAAGCAGCTGGAGTTCACCAAACGAAGTTTGGAAAGCTTTGCAAACACATGAACATTGTGTGTCAAACCATGTAATGTGCTTTGGGGCCAAAATACTCAAAAGCCAGACCAGATCTTGGCGCACTGGATTTCTGCTTTGTCCAACATAAAGCACTTCCAAAGGCTTGGTTTGAAAATACCTGAGTGCCTGTCCATTGATTATCAGGTGAAGCTGAAGGCACTTTGAGCTGAACATCAGATGTATTATCCCCTTTTGAAATAAGAGGGCAGAAAATCAGGAACATGAATGAGGTACAAAAGACTGAGAAATATTAATGACCACCTATTCATATAGATCCACAACAAATGTAACAAACACAAATTAATGCTTATGTGCACTTGTAGCCAAGAGAAATTATTATCACTCATGCTCTCATTAGACAAGGAGTGAAAACGGCAGCAGCAGAAATGCTGGGAGTCAGCAATAAAAGAAAAACAGGCTTATAAAGATGCCTGCCATTTTTATTCATCTAAAATGTTTAAACAAGCACTTCTTTACTTTGGTTCAGCCAGCAAAAAAAGGCCTTTGCATAAAACAAAGGAACACTGGGACCAATACCTACAGGTCAGCCTCGACTTCTCTGCTGACCTCCGTGCATAGGATTATGGGCTCTTATGGGCAAACTGGAGTCAGTACCTCAAGCGAGGCATGGGATTTGAAAGGGAGGTATCTCATCATTTCTAGATAATACATTTGAGAGCCTCTTTTCCTCTGTCTTTGCAAAGTTCGCTGCCATGTTGAACTACTGCACAGCTCTGAGCTGAAGGCATAAGCACAGCAAAATGGCACGGCAGCAGGCTTGGATTCCACAGATATCATTGTAACAGAGCACTGGGAATGTGTGTATATGTGTGTATGTATATATATGAAAGATTGTACGGTTTACTAACACCACTATAGTCTCTGGACCTGGCCAGAGCAGGACAGCTTTCTTGGGTTTTCCCCACTTCAAAAAGTGTCTCTAAACATCCAGTACTACTGAGATCCAATAGTTAGGAAGCCCATAAAAACTGCAATTCTGATATTGCGGGCAGTGAAAGGTCCCAGGTATCACCCAGCACCCATGCTCCCCCAGCTGACTCTAGTCTCACCGGCTAGACTGGGCTCTTACTGACACTGCTTTTGCTGTTGGCACAAACAGTGCTGCAGCCTCCCAGAGCCTTCCCTGATAAAGGAACAAAGGTCAATGCCTTCTGTAGGAAGCTTCTGTTTGAAAATGAAATGAGTTAGTGATGCAGCAACCAACCGCTATCCCAGCTAAACAGCATGAGAGGGAGAAAAGCAGGACAATGAATTTTAGTGTGTCTGTGTAATGTGCAATCCACCACCCCTCCTGTAAAAAGCTGTCATAAATAGTTGGGAGCAGACTGTGTAATTTACACACCAGCTCCAGGACCTGCTCCCTGAGCAGCTGCAGGTCCAGGCTCCCCACAGCTTAGCCCACAATGGAGCAAAGCCAGATCCTGCTCCGTGGGGTGGAAAGAGCAATTAGAAGAGCAGGGACCTGGGATGAAAGTCTCCCTAAGACAAACTCTCCAGCACACCAAGATCTCATTAAAACTGCCCACAGCGTCTAGCCCACAAAGTACATCTAGTGCAAGGAGAGCAATCCTACTGCTGTTTTGCAATGCATTACAAAATATCTTGGCTAGCAGAAAGAATTTGAGGCAATTTGCTCCTGAAGAGCCAGGTCGTGAAGAGCCTTCATTTTTCCAGCAAATTGGATTTAAGTTGACAAATAGTAACTGAGAGAAAAAAGCCTGACAAAGTAAAGGGGAGATGGAGAAACCGACAACATTTAACTTGATCTTCAACGGTGTAAATCTGTCAATACCCACAAATGACCACAAGGCCACATGCCAGCTTTCACTCCGAGATACCGTAACTAAGACATTTGGCTGGTACCTCACATTGGAAAGAAAGTTTTTACATTTAGAAATGTAAAACATTGTAACATTTAAGGAATTTTGGCTACAGCCCACTAGCCAGCCTTCCCCCAGCTTCAGCTAAGGGATTATTTTGAATGTTGCTTTGCTTTTCATGCATCTGTTGACTAAATCAATGTGGAGGCACGAGGGAGGGACCGAAAATTGGCCCTAGAAATAGCAGTATATTTTAGTGTCATAACTGAGAATCTTGGCAATCCCTGCTAACTTGAAATGTCAGTGGTATACCAAACGATCTGGTCATCATAACCTCAAATTCTGGCCATCAGTGAAAGAACAGAGATAGAGCCTCCAACATCAGGTTTCAAGGCCACTGAAAAATTAAGGAAAACACATTTCATGGCTTGTTGGAATCTTGCTTTACCTATTTTTGTGTGCTTCTTTTCAGCCGTTCCAGCTCTAGCTGTTTATCTGATATTGTTCTATTTGAATTGGTTTTACTTTTTCCAGATTTTCTACACCACTTACTTCTCCAACTTACTTTCCTGCTTTAAACTCCAGCTCCTTTTTTTGTACCTCACACAAAACTCCTTTATATTATACAGGCCTCCTGTGTGCTTTGATTGTAAGGACGTATTTCTCTAACAGAACTGAAGCAGCTATCTGATGCCAATTTAGTGCCACAAAGTATGAAAGACCTCAAATGGATTTTAGTCATCACTGATAATTTCCACATCTACCCCTTGTATCTCATACCAAATTTTTTAAGTTTGGAGTGAAGTGGATTAAACAGAACAGAATCCAACTCTGCTTCTCTGTTTCTGGATAATTAGAAACTAGAAACTGAACTTTACAGGTGAAGGGACATTTTTCCAGAACAGGTGTTTTTACGAGCACTCCCCTTCCTCCATCAGGATGGCAAAATTCTCACACACTAACAATACCCTTAGGTTCCCCACATTTTCCGAATACAATCAAGGAGTTTTCCAAGTGGCTGGGTATAAACTCATCCGCCGCCTAATGTCAGTCCACGTAGAGATTTCAGGTTACCCCTTCAATCCACTTCTCAAATTGTGCCAAAACCCTCCCGGAAAGCTTCTCTGTGAATACACATGAAAGATCAGAAGTCTGGTCTCACTAAACTGCTTTCACCATTATGTTTCTGGTATTTACATTATGGACAAAAGACCTAAAAAATTTCAGTTAAACACATAAAGGAGATTTTTTTAAGTTATGGAATGACTTTCAAAACCCACAAACCTGCAAAGGGAAATAAGATTTACTGGATCAGATAAGATTACTAGTCTATCTGCTCAGGCACATTCAGCGTGTAGCTTTACAGAAAAGAAAATTAAAATGGGAGGAAGTGATGGTGAATAAACTAATTTTGCAGTTCAACACTGAATCAGTTTTGAAGATATTTTGAGAAGAATCCAATGAAAAATCCCACTCAAGAGAAAACAATCTGCTCTTTTTATTTCCCTATTCTTTTCTATTATGATCTACAGATAAATCCTACTGTTTACACCAGCATGAATACAATTTCTTACACTATCTGGGAGTGATCAAATCCTGGTTTGGAGCAAGACTGCAGAGTTTCAAGCGTTTGCCACCCACATCAAAATATTGCCATGGTAAGGAAAACGCATGTTCTTGTGCATGTAAGCAAATGCAGAAAAACCCAAAACATTTTCTTTATTTACAGCTATGTGTCTGAATACAAACAAGCTGTTTTTCACTAGTCTCACCATGGGCATAAAATATTTCAAACTCCAGGACTACTGAGAAGCTCACAGTTTTATTCAGCAGTCATCAGGCTCCAAATTTACAAGCCTAACTCAGATGGTTATTACTGGGATGTACCTGCTTAAATCCCTTCCACAGATGGGAGAACGAACACTGCTCATGCCAAGTTTCAGTCTGGATTGAATTTTTACAGCTGGGTCATAAATTTGTGAATTAAAAAGGTTCTAATAGAAACACAGATACAGCAAGCTGAACAGCAGCAGTGTAACACTGCACAGGGGACAGTCTACGCTACAAGTGGAATCTACCAGGACATTACCCAAAGTCGCGTTATTTCTCCCCAGCAGAGGAAGGAGGCTGGGACATGCAGGAATCCCACGCCAGGTATGAAGTTTCAATTCAGACATTTTTCCAGAAAGAAGTGAAATTTTTATGGTCTCACTATTCCTTTAAATTTACTGCCCCAGAATGTGAGAAATCCAGCCCTCGTCCCCCCTCCTGCCACCACCCCGTCCTGTTTGTCCTGACTTTCCTGTACCCCGAACCCTTCTGGTCACACTTTGCCACACTACACATAGATTAATGTGTGCATAAATGTCCCCAAAGACGGCAGTTACTAGTGAAAGAGATGACAGATTTCACATGTAAAAGTAACACTCTTATGTTTTGCTCCTCTCTTCCTCTCTTTCATGTTTAGAATTGTGCCGTATTTTTCATGTTCATTGGCTTACATCTCCTCTTCAGCACAAACAGCTGACAACTGCATTTTGCTGCCAGGTTTCCTGGGTAGGGCAGAGAGCAGACCTGCACTCCCTGGTGCCCCCAGAAGCGTGTCGGGGGAAAGGTGCAGCAGCAGTGTCCCTCTGCGTGTGTGTCTACACAGTGCAGAGCGGCCAGGCCATGGGGACAACCCACGGGATGCAAAACCACGCTCCTGCCCCATGCTGCACAGCTCCATCCCCAGCTGCTGCACCAGGGCTGCAGCGCCAAGGCTTCTGCTGCACCACTCCAGCTGGCATATTTCCCTGTTATCTCATCTCGTTATCTCCTCCCAAACCCCCCTCTGCCCTCCTCATTCGAGTAGTGCTTCCTTCTGCAACGCACACAACCGCTCGCCGTGGCAGTGGCTGCAGCTGGCTGGTGTCTGCAAGGCTGAGGATCCCCTGAATCAGTGCAAAAGCCAGGCCGGCCAACACACTGCAAGGCAGCGTGGAAGCCTCATGTTTCTGGTGTAAGAGATCTGCACAGAAATCTGGCTACCGGGCAAAATCCTGCTCAGGCAGTGGAAGGGGAGAAGAAATCACATCCATTTCACTAAATCAGTTTTCCCAAGCTGTAGTTTCACACACTCTTTAAATACTCCTTAAATTAACTGCTAATTTTCTTACTAATTTAACTATTATATTAATTACTAGCCATGCAGTCTACAGCTGAAACTGGAAAACAGTCTGATTTATGATCATGTGTTTTTCCATGCACATAATATCCTGAAACATTCACATTTGGGATAGCCTCAGGTTTTAAGACCGAGCATAATTCTGAAGATGTTCTGAACAGTGGGAAAATGGGGATAAATATTTCTTTCTCTTTGAACACACACCTTCACTAAATGAATGAGGCCAGAGGCTTGCCAGGGAACAGCCCTCCCCAGGGCCTGGAGCACTGGCTAACTATAAAGAGGAGTATTAAAATATATAGTTGTTAGCTATCAGTGACAGCACCATACGTTTTTCCTGCTGTGTCTGAGAGAGGTCTTGGGCAAGCGCAGGGGTCTGCTGCTTTGTTGGCCCCTGATGCAAATATTTGCATTAGGGAAATTTTAATGGTCTCAGAGAAACACAGGTGGGATGCTGTGGCCCTGATTTTTTTGGTGTCTGATTTTTTGGACAGATGTTGTCATCTTTTCCATTTCAAATCATTCATGCAAAAACATCTCATTCTCCGTGATGATAAAGCTGTCAGGAGTCCTGAGATGTGCTTCCCTGAAGCAAGCTGACTTGCTGAAAATCCTCTGCAGCCAAACAACTGACTGGAGATAATTTTTACTCAAGTACGCAGAAAATTTGCCATGACATCAACAGAAGCAAAACCAGCAGCAGAGGTGCACATGCACCTCCTCTGCTCCATGGGGTCTCCACAGCAATTATACCCAAATTATATCAACGAACAAGCTGCTAGTGGAAGCACATCTGACCCTCACGTAGCCCAATCTCCAGGACCTT
>VZRW01010369.1:507244-521551 GCA_013398125.1 Aegotheles bennettii
AAAAAAAAAGCCCAAAACATTCATAGCCATTTGCATGTGAAAACAAACAGATGAAACAAGGACACACAGTGTTAGTGCCCAGCACCTGTGAGAAAACAAGTACTCTCTTTTCCCACAAAACTGACCATTAAAAGCAGGGGGTGGAGATAAATGGCTCAGAGAAGCCGACACTGCCAGAAGCGCCATTTCCCTTCCCAATGGGGCTGGCTCCCAACAAAGCTTTCTCCTGCCCACAGGCAGTCCCTGGGTGCCCGGCCTTTTGGGAGCGTGCTCTGCTCCCAGTGCCATCAATTGGATATTAGGAAGAAGTTCTTTACTGAGAGGGTGATTGGGCACTGGAATGGGCTGCCCAGGGAGGTGGTGGAGTCACCGTCCCTGGGGTGTTCAAAAAACGGGTTGATGAGGCACTTGAGACCATGGTCTAATGGTTAGGAATATGATGGGATAAAGGTTGAACTTGATGACCCTGGAGGTCCCTTCCAACCATAATGATTTTATGATTCTACGATGCTCTCAGCCCACCCAGCACTCTCTCCCTCCATTCTCCCACCTGAGATCTGGTTGAAACTGCTACCTTTCCACAAAAAAGATTCCATTTGGATGAAGAACCATTCTTCAGGTTCATGTGGAATTCTGACCCATTCTCCTTCCAGCTCAAATACTGAGAAACCAAGAAGCCAAGAAACTAAAGGGAATTAGAAATAAAAAACAGCTTAATTTGGTTTTCACTGTTCAAACTGAAAGAAACGCAAAACGTGAACAACCAACTTAACTAGCGGGGAGTGGGCAGGATCTTTAAAATTCTCAAGTTCGGGCAATCACATCTGGTATATTAAACCTGACGCTGTCCCTGTAGTGAAGCCATTTCCTTTTAATCTTTCTTTTGAAAAAACAACAGAACAGCAAATTAAACACAATCCTCTCCTCAATTCTCAATGCCACGCTATTTCGGTGTTGATGAATCAGGTCATGTAATAATAAAATTCCTGCAGAAATATGATCTTAGCTGTGTAACCTTCAAATTGCAGTTATGCTGCTGTGTGCATTTAATACTGTACTTGACATTCCCCTTTTCCATTTCACTTCTGGATGACATTAGGATCTGCAACAAGGACCTCCTTCAGCTCTCCCAGGTTACCATTTATTTTAAAGTATCCCCAAGGTCTCCAGTACTGTTTAGATCAAACTTGCAAAAGTCACTGGTACTGGTGGGTTTTGCGGGTCCCTCGAGTTATTTCTGAAAACAGGTTCCATTGTGTTCATATTATGCTTTTAAATTTTATAGCTGATTTTTAAATTACATGTTAATTTCTAAAAATGTTAAATTGCGAGGAAAAGTTGGCAAGGACCACACAAAATCACAGCACTGTTCTGCAGCTTGTGTGTGTCTCTGTATAGTACTTAAGTGCATGGCTATACCCTTACATTTAAGTGCTCTGTGTGAATGTGGGCCTGATCCTGCAGCATGCTGAGGGTCTCAGCAGAGGTGCTCAGTGTGCTTCAATAAATGACATAGGATCATGGTTTATAAATCACAAAATTCACAACATTCAAATGAAAGAAAGAAAGGAAGGTGAGAGGAAAGAAAAAGGCAGCAGTAATGAAAACATCAGAAACCGAACACACTCCTGAGTATAAACATCTAAAAATAGAGATCAAACATCTTCAAAAATTTACCAGTCATTCAAGAGCTTTTTTAAAAGCCACGCTCCTTCCTAGGTCTGCAAGTCTTTAGTTTCCTCACTATTTTCATTTGTTCTGGCTTTTCTTCTGTGCTAAGTAACATATTAAGTGAAATCAATGAAACTCTGAAAAAAGTTAGAAAACTCCCTGTCCTGCCATTTCATCTCTCTTCCTCTCATTTCAGTTTTTGCTTTCGTTCACCAAACAGAGCTCACCAGACAGCGATATCCCAGAAAGCTGGGATTTTTCATTTCCTTGCACTGCAACGATGCAGAACATTTTGCTCCAGCAGGTGACTGACGACAGGGCACACGCAGAGCAGTGCAGCCTATATAGACAGAGTCAGTATTTTAGTGATCCGTAAACCAAAGACTGACATTGCTGCTTTAGATTTACATCCAGCCTCACTACATCATTACATCTTTTCCGTATAGGTTTCTGGAGTGCTTGTTGCAGTCAGACTGTTGTTTCTGCCTACGTTTGTACAACAAATAGAGATAGACAAGTCTGGTTTTAGTTATTCCTGTCACAGAGCGAACCTGCTGTGAATGACAGCATGCCAAGGAGTGAATGAAAACTTCTCCAACACAGATTTTTAACTTAACAAAAACACTGAACCGAGACTCTCAGTGGTCAGTTTAGAACACATATTTGACCAATTATACATATTTATATATTATACCTGCACTAGGATTAATCTGAACTGAAATTTTCTGCCTTAAGTGAACACATTCACGTATGTCACGTTATATACATAAGCATATCAGCTTACGACAGAAACGCTCACATATGTGACATAGCCCAGTGCGGTTGCACTCCTTCCCGGCTGCTCCACTCTCCCCGCGCCAGCCACCCACACCTCCGGTGGCTCCCTGAGCCAGGCAGCCGGAGTGGGACGGACCAGCACGGGCACTGTCCCTGCCAGGGACCCAGCTTGGGGCTTGCTGTTCCCACCCCAGCACTAAAGCCGCTCCCCAGGAGGTAGCAATAATTGTGCAGAGGTATAAAGTGAGGCGGTGCTCCCAACAGTCAGTTATACAGCTCGTCCTTGATCTTCACACGGGATCTCCCAGCTGCATGAAGCTAGAGTAGCATATGGCCCAGTGTTTATAAGCATGTTAATGACTGAAATGGGAAACTGCACAACCAGTTTCCTTATAAACTTTAAACTGTAATTCATTGTTTTTGTCACTGGATGCTGCACTTGTACCCTGTTCATTTGGCGTGGGCTGTTGAGACGCATGTGGTCACACCGGCCCCCAGACACTGGGGTCACCCCGGACACACTGATGTACCTCAATTCAGGGTCCAGCTCATAACATGAACCAGATGCAGTGAGTAAGCTTTCCACTCACGATATGCTATGAAAAGTTGCTTTTCCAGGGAAGCACAATAAAGAATTTGCTTCAACACCAGGGACTGCCTGCTCTTAGGAGCACAGCAACATTGCCAAACCTTTCTCAAAAATAAAACGTCAAACAATTTTCACTCTGTGCTTTTTGAAGTATTACTCAAAATGTCTTCATAAACTAAAACATCTTGTACAGACTTCACAATTCTGCTTCAATCCCTTGGTGTTAAAAATTAGCTGTTTCACTTAACAAAAAATTGCAGAATGGAGCTCCTTATAAGTGGTAATACCTCTCTTAAAAATACAATTGCTGTTTTCAGGGAGGTATGAGAGCTGCACTCCGGCATACCTTAGTATTTTGCTTAACCAAAATGGATTTCAGCTATTTTTGAGAACACAGATACCAGTCTGCTACACGACTGCACTGAAAACGGCCATTCCAGGTATTCAAATTACAGAGAAAATACATAAAAAATTAAAACGTCTTCATTTATCACTTCCTATCTAAAAATTATTTGGATAATTTCATATATTTGTAAATAGATTTCATGAATGGATGATAACTTGAAAATATCTGCTTTGTTCATGAAGGGCTCAATTCCTATGTTATAATCATTAATGGGACTGTAATCTTGTAGCAGAAAAAAGTCTGTTTGTTCCTGTTGTTCCTTGAATGTGCACACATATATAGGAAGGTTACACCAAATAATATAGTGTGTGCACATGATTTTTTTCTTTCTATCAGCAGGCTACTGCTTGTCTGCTTTGGAAGCATAAGAAGAATAAAACTACATCCTGAGAGCTGCTGGTGTGTTCTCATCAAAGGCCACAGCATTTCAAAATGTTAACAAATACATTTAAGAACTGACTTAAATATGACCTCAAGAGAAGTTACGGGAATGTCAGTTCTGCAACTGAAGCACAAATATTCTGGTTTTTAGCAATTCCAGCCCAGCTTGTGAACTCACACAGTTAGAGTGTGCCTGTCTCAGCCTTCTCATTAAAAACCGTATTTTTCAGTGCAGAAAACTTGGCAAGAAGAACTTAATCCAGTAGCAAATTTATTACCATTTTTAAAAAGTCATTGTGTCCATTTTTAAGTTATGTTATAAATGTACAGAAAAACAGAAGTTTACATATCTGAGCTGCTGCATCTGTTCTTGAGTAACTTTTCACTTAAAAATAAAACTTGGCAGACAATACGCCCATAATGTCAACCAAATGCGTTTGGTATGTTAAAAAAAAAAAAAGCTAAATGAACAGAGAGAGTTAATTTTGAAACTTACTCATTGTGCATGTACTATTCTTGCTCCCCATGAGATCCCGCTTCTCTACAGGGCCCCCACTTCCCGCTCGGTCATCTGCTGACAATCTGCACACACCGATGTCCTCCTACCCCTACCAGAGCATTCAGCCTCCTGAAATTCTTGTGGCTTCTCCACAGCGACAAAAAAAAAAAATCACATGAAACATGCCAAGAAAGAGAGGGCAAAGATTTCAAACTTGAGAGGTTGCAAAGGCATGGAACACCCAATCCTGCCTGCCAGGCAAGGCAATGGGAATCAAGTCCAGCATCTAAATATATATTAACTTTAGTGCAAAGCTCTCCAGTACTTTTCATCAATATTCATCCACCCCAAAAGCAACGCAGGGTGGCCTCTGGGAGAATAACACCACCCCACCCCAAGAAAGGCCTGGGACAATGTGAAGGGCTGCTGCAATGAGTGGAAGCCCTGAGACACTGGTAGAGACCTCCAGAGCTTGGATGCAAAACTTAAATTTTTTTTCAAAGATAAGGGGACAGCCTTTGCCTTACGTCCCCAAAGAAATACACAAACAGCTTCACAAGGGAAGCCTTCCAGCACTCCCTGCCCCACGGGACCTGAGCAAGTCCTGATCTTGTCCTGATTTACAGCGGTTTACTGGCATGAACCAGGCAGTCTAATGTGCTGCCTTCTGACTGGTAACACAGCGGGTGATACAAATCATGCTTTTATATTTGTATTGATAACATTAAAATAATAAATTATGTGTAAGCCTTAAAAAAACATTAAGACAAGATATTTAATGGCCAAGTCTGTGGCCCCTTACTTCAGTGCACTGTGTCTGGAGAGTGATGCAGAAATTGGTCTAAACTAATCCATGTATTCCTAAGAGATGCATGAATACCAAACAGCCATGCACTAGAGAACACACTCTGAGGACAGAAAAAATGCTGTACAACAGGGGAAGATGTTCATGTGCACTCCATTGTGGGGCATATGGTTCGTGTAAGTGCCACAAACAACAACCTTGAAAATTCAAAGCCCTCCTCCTCCTTCCAGCTGGGGCCAAGGAGTACTTTAGGCCTCTTCTAGTCCTCCATTATTGTAACAATGTTCAAGAGTTGTCTCCTTTAGGCTTGTCTTAGTGCTGAGAAAAATGGCCTGTCAGTGTCATTTCAAAAATCAGCCCTATAGTTCCATTCAAAAAGCAAAGCAGCTTCATTAGAGGTCAATAACAGCATTTAACTTCAATCCTGCTGATAGAACTTCTCCAGTGAATGAGAACATGGACACGAGTGACCTGCTCTCATACAAGAGGACAGTCAGGAGTGATCTGCTCTCACAATACAAGAGAATGGACAGGAGTTATCCACTCTCACAAAAGGCACAATCGGGTGACACTCATTCCAGGTAACACCATCCACCAAAGCCAGCTGTATTAGAAATGATGCAGAAAGAATCCCTTACCTGTCCGGTAGACAAAATTGCCTTCTGTCTCTGATGATGATGGAGACACTAATTCCTCCTCAAATTCATTGGAACTAAATGAACCAGAGTGATTCCTTTGCCTTGTTTTTTCCATCATAGCTGCATTAGTAGCCATGACATGTCTCAATGAGTCATTTAGGTAACGATTCAATAAGCTGCTTTTGTATTTGGGGGGTGACACGTAATCCTCATTGGCACTTGTTTCTGGCCTCACTCCTGTTTTTATTACTGAACTTTCAGTTTTAATCACAGTGTGATGAACTGGTTTGTTATATCCCCCTTCATTCATATGGTTTCTTGGAGGATTTTCTCCATCTGAAAACAAAGGAAGAAAGAGACAGTAACGCATCAAATACCTAATATTTAATAACAGGCTTTCTCTACATGTTTTAAATTGCTATAAATATAATTAAAACTAGACAAATAATTTTAGACTTCAGCATAAGACAATGATTTTCATTTTCTTCTGTTAACACATTATTCACAGTAGTTCCCAGGGTTCTCAGATGTTCCAGCTATTCCAAATTAATTAACTGTAGTAAACAGTGTCTGAGTCTAATTTCTTCCTGAGCAACACAAGGCAGGCAGAAAAAAAAAATGAGAATTACCCTAAATCAATCTTAAACATTTCAAAATCTGGGTGAATAAGCTGAATTCTTACTATCATAACTTGAAATTTGCTTCTCCTGAGTATTATGACATATTTAAGCACACTTGTTTAAACTGTAATCTCTTAATTGTCTTGCAACCAATCTTCTAAAGGTAAGTTCAAACCAAAGAAATGGGAGTACAAACTGAAATTGGAACAAAGAGAACTGAAACAATACAAATTGAACATATTCTCCTAAATATTCACCTACACATTTCTGGCAATGTTCTGCAGCATTTGTTCCTGTCAGTGTATCTCCATGTCACAACTGACTGAAAAAAGCACCCACAGACACAATTAATAGAAATGTTCTATTAAAAAATATACAGTGCTATTAAAAAAAATCCTACATCTGTTAACTTGGATAAGAACGAGAATTTCAGTGAACCTTTTAAGGAAAACGTTTTCTGGTAAAATACATAAAATAAATACAGTAATAGTCATTTTAGCATATAAAAAGCCCCATTGAAGTTAATCAGATTTTCTTATTAATCAGATTCTCTTGTTAATGATGTGATATTGCTATAGCCTTCCATCAAGGAACAGTCAAGAGATTTTTCATTTTCTTAAACCAACAAATGTAATCAATTTTTTTCCTTTAGTGCAGATTAAAGCAACAGGCTTACAGAATCTAATGAATCTTTCTAGTAACAATGCTATACGAAACAGGCAAATAACATGCAACCAGACTGCCACCTTGATTAACCTATGCAATGCCACTTTGCAAGGCTGCATTGTAGTTGGGAGCCCAAACCAGCACCTAATTCACAAAAAATAAAGGTGTATCCACTGAAGGCGTTTTGTGAAAAAGAAGAGCTAACTTAGGGTATCTGATACTTTCTAAACCTATTTTAATTGGTTTAAAATGGATAAGAAGATCATCAGCCAACCTTCAGAACATGAGTCATCGCTGCTCACGCTGAGTCGTTCAGCATTTCCTTGAACATATTTGTTGTACAGTTTTATTCGCAAAGCCCAGCTAAGGTCTGGTTGCCTGACAGTATTCTTCAGGCGACGTCTTGCATTGGCAAACCAGTTTGATACCTGCATGCAAATGAATGCATTAGTTTCTCTTGCAAACAATGCAAATAAACAGTTCTAACCCACAGATTTTTCATGAGCTTTATATATGCTCTAAGCACACAGCAAACAAGGGAAACATGAACAGGAATTCAGGAAACTCACTGAGCAGAACAGGAGCCTCAGACAAGAAGGCAGGTTCAGGCTTTCCACCTTTCCCTTACCAAACCCTCATTATTAACAAGGTTTTAATAAAGGTGCCCCAAAATAGTAATTTTATATTTAACCTTTTTTTTTTTTAGATAATGCCCTGAAATTTCAATATGAAACCTTGATACATTACTAACATCTTAAATTAAAACACAAAGCTAATGTTCAGTAATTTGTCCTTGTTATTAATGTAGGCACAATAGTAAATCTGTTGAACAGAAAAACCCATTCTGAATTTGGCTATATATATGCCCAAATTCTCCCCTGTGCCTGATCAGTACTCTGACAGCCAGTGGGTACCAGGAGAGCCTTACACAAGAATGTAACCTGCTTTGAATCACTGTAGAAATCAACTATGTGCTCTACAGAGCAGCAGCTTTTATGAACTCTTTCTGTCATGGAAAACCTAAAAAGCTGTGAATATACAGATTCCTCACAGAGAGACTACTCAACAAGAGACTGGCTTGTCTTCCTTCTCAGCTGCAGAGCATTTTCTAGTTTGACACTGCAAAGTGGATACATGTTAGTATCCTTCTAGCATACAGGGTCACCAGAAAGTAAGGCTCAAACACAAGGATTTCACATGTAGTCTTCTGTGCCAGTAGTGCTAATCAAATCGTCAAATGGGATGTGTGTACATGCAGTGGCTTTGCATGAAAGCATACCTGAGAAAATGCTGGCCTTGATTCTACTGTACATTAAAAATACATAAAATAGGAAATACTGATACTGACAGAGTGACCTTACCATAACCTTACTACGAGCAATAGCAGAGACAAGCTACCTACATGGTAACAATATTTATTTCATGATAAATCAGGACTTAAAAATGCTATTTACTCCTTGCAGGAGCAAGTGTATTTTCATATGACCTCTGCAAGAAGGAGACAGAGTAGCATTGCTTGCAAAGGAGAATGTAAAGAATGTCAGGAGAGCTGACAGCCCCACTCACATCTTTGTGTTGTGAAAGTGCACACAGAGGAAGTTGAGACTACTGGGAATGATCATACGATTTAATTTACGTTATCCTGCAAAGCACGTTAACACATGTTTTATCAATACATGCTACCCTACCTACTAGAGAGCCAAACTGTAGACTTCAGTGTTGGATTTTGGCCCTCGTTTTGTCATCTGTCTTTTGTAGCTGAGGCTATATAAATCACACAGAAGTATTCAGCTAATTATTCTGGATTGACAATCTCTTCCACGGTAATTACAGGAAAAATAAATACTATCTGCTCAAAGGAAAAACAAAACTTCAATTCAGAATTCCACCCAGAACTTAGCAGTGGCGCCTTAAGCTTGTCACTTTGATTTTACTTAAAATCATGTTTACATGAAACAGGGTTCCACCGAAAATACAGTGAGCTCTGGATCAGTGCTCAGATGCCAAACATATAACTTTACAAACCATGTAGTTTACTGTGACAGGTTAGAAGACCAAAACTGTAGCTGGCAGAGAAGAGTAAGTCATTTTTATTCTCTTCCAAGGCAACTTGTTTATATTCATCATATTGACACAGCAATCGTTATAGTAAACCAAAAAGGGTGGGCTGGAATCCATCGACTTTCTAACACTGTTAACAAACTCACTCCAGACTGCTCAGTTGAAGCAGCAGTCACCTGGCTGCTTCACGATTTAGTGTAACTCTGAAATTGAGTATGCAATGAAAGAAATGGATCAATCCTGGGTCCCACTGAACATTATAGCAGTTACTGCAGCATCTTACGAAACTGACAGCCTTCCAATGCCTCGCTAGAAAGAAGTTCATTATGCTCCATTTCATTACATATTGAAATATTTCATCAGCAAAGTGCCACGTACAGAAAAGAAAGATAGGGTAGTATTAGTGTGACTCATACATAAAAGCAATTAGATTTAGCAGGAGTGATTTTTGCATGGTACTCTTGGTTTATTTCTAGCTCATTCTCCCCATGCCAACACTTTGCTATCTGAATGTCAATATGAAAAGATGAGTCATATTTTAAGTTTTCTGCTATGAGAGGATGAAATAGTAGTATTTGATCATTATGAAAGAACCTGAAGTCAGCATTTACAAGCGCAGCTTTCGGCTAAAGCATAAAGCAGCAAACTCACTCCAGAAACTTATCCCAAATGCAATTACAACTAGGCCTGTTAAAGCTGAAAGCAAAATCCCTTTATGAGATTTTTAGGCTAGATCGATGGTGTGATATCTCCTGGTGTTTTCCTGCTCTTGAGCACTGGTGTATGTTGCTGGAAAATCCTGATCTCTAAGTCATCAAGAGACTCAACATCTCACTCTTCAAGTCCTGGAGAGCCTCCAGGTGTGTGGACTGGAAGAGGCTGCAGGACCACAGGCTGTACCAGACACCGCACTCACCCTCAACTCCAGCCACAGGCTGGGTTATTACAGGCTGTTCCTGGCTCCTTTAAAGCCCAGGACAGTTTTGTCACTCATTTCAACCAGCCCCAGATGTTACCTTGTGTATCCACGAGGTCTTTAAAAAGCTGCATGCCTACTGCTGTAGGTCCTACTCACTACAAGTGCCTGTTTGCACCGCACTTCCTTAAGCTACTACAAAAGGAAACCTAAGCTGCCAAAAGCCATCCAACCTTCACCATGGTCCCAAGATACACTACCTCCAAAAATAATTAAACGAACCCCAACAAAATAATGATTTACGTACAAGCTAGTGGGAAAACCTTTGTCTCAGATACCTCCCAAAGAATTAATTATCTTGAAAAAACACATAATGAAACTCACTGTTCTTGTAAAGTAACAATCATGTTCAAGAATTAAAAAGACAAAACCCAAGGAGAACTATAATAGATGTGCTTTCCAGAATTCATATTTTACAGCAGCTCAGTCATTCCCAAACAGCATCAGGTACTTATATCAGCATCACTAAATACTGACCCTCTGGCTTTTCTTCTGAAGAGACTCTTCAATTTTACTGTAACTTGTTCTTCTTTACTGCTTAAGAATGGCTGAAGTTTCAGAGAGGGAATAGAAATCGAGTGATTCTCCTTCTCCAGTAATCCAGATATGCCTTTATGAATCTGAACACTATTAAACCCATAGCAGCACATGACCAATATATTAATTCTAGTACTGAAAAAACTTCTCTTCAACAATACAGCCATTCATGTTTCTTTCTGGAAGGAATATACAGCCATTCTTCTTTTTTATTTCACAAGAATATCTAAACCAAAATTTAAAATAAAATAAATCAAGCACTGTGGTAATAATACAAATTAAAATGTAGCATATTAATAGCATATTAATAGGACAAATTATTGGATTCTGAATTGGAATCTAATTGGCGCAAAACATAAAATGCCTTTTCAAATTATATTGCTTTTTTGGTTTCCTGCTTTGGCAGTTGAGAAAGTAGAAAACTGCATTGTTGGACTGAAAGCTGCAGTAACATTTGCCTTGAGGACTCCTGAAGACCTTGTTGGCCTGCTCAGGAATAAGGCAGCCCAGAATTTGCCCCAAGTTTTGCTACTACTTATTAAGAAACAAGATGATTTGTGATTCCTGAGAAATCGTATTTCTTTGAAAGAGTTTGACTTCTGCAGTGCCATCAGACACACAGCTGGAACGGCCCCCTTGCTGTCCCACTGCACCCAGGAACAGAGGGTTAAGCCAAAGTATTAGTGAGGCAGAATAAATTAATTTAAAATCAGCCAAGTGGGTGATAGCAAAACATGAAAATAAAATAGTGGAAGATTTGACATGCAGATACCGTCCTAATAATAACAGTAGAAAACAGAGCTGGATGGTCAACTCACAGAAGGATCGGTTCAATCTATGCCACAGTCCTGCAAAAGCTCCTTTGGATAGATGGTGCATACTGGAATAAGGTTCATTAGATGAAAGAATGTGGAGAACAGATACAGCTATATTATCAATATTACTGTGACCAACATCATCTCCCAGGCAGCTGCTGAAGACTTTTTCCAAGGTTGGCAGTCAGGTGAAAAACAAAAACCCCAACCATTCATTCCCTAAATGGCATTCTGGCAGAAACTCAGAGGTCCAACAGTATCTTTTGCCTTCCCCAGGGCTTCCAATGACAATGCGTCAGCACACAAGGGATTCTGGGAAGAGGTAACAGGTGTCAGGAGACAACAGCCTCCATTGGAGTGTAAAGCTGTGGGGGCAAGTGTACGCTCCCACTAAGAGCAAACACCACAGGACAGCACCGAGAAATGGAGGAACAGTAGGAAACACAAGACAGGTCAGCGAAGGCGAAGGCGAGCAACGCAGAGAAAACATCACACACTGATTCCTGGTTCTCCAGTGATGTCTGGTGTTACTAGATTAGAAAAGCAATCACAGAAGACCCTGGCTGATGCTTTGTAAAGTGCCCCTCCTGGGACAGAAGCAAAGCTTTCTAACAGATACCAAAGCCCAGTCCTGAGCCTGCTCTTGGTTATAGCACTCAGTCGAAAGAGCACAGCCTTTGGGGAAGCTACTTCAGATGCGCCCAGTGTGACTGAGATCACAGCCTGGCGCTTTCTCCCTCACTCTCAGAGAACAAGAATTTTGATCTGGTTTACAGTCTTGTTCTTTCTGGGCATCTGAAAAGTAGATGTGGGGTGTGTGTTGTTTTGTTCTTACAGGCTCAGGAATTACTGCTTGTGCCAGACATACGTATCTACCTCTCGTACAGATGCTATCGTATTCCTGGATTAAAAGAGCATTGCACCCAAACGATAGAAGAAACATCTGGGGTTTCTTTTTGATGGCACACTTGTGTAAATGAAGATAGAGGTGCTGGTTTGCACAGCTCTTTCAAATATTACGGTTCACAGAAATAAGGCCTGTCAAATTCAGGTTCAGCGTAAATCCACTGGAGTCATGGAGGTCTAACAGAGATAAATGCAGCCCTCCATGGCTCTTTCTAATTTTATTCTACACCTTACATAGATCATAAAACTCTGTGGAGTACTGGCCATGGCTCACTTGATGCTTTTATAGAGGCTAGCACAGCATATTCCCATCAGGATTTATCACAGTGCTACTAGAGAAATATTGCAAAAACCCACCAGTTTTTTTCCTTGATCTGTTCATTCTGAGGCATTTATAAAAGAACAGGAGAAGAACTCCTCAAGATGTCACTAGTGTGAAAGTCTCTCAACACGTATTCTGGATGTATGTTTTAGATCTCATGTAAAAACACAGGAATATTGTAAAAGCCACATTCCAATAAACTACTCCTGTGGAATCGTGGCATTGGATGGACAGTGTTTATGCAGTCATATTTGTAAAAGTCTGAGCAAACCTTTCATGCATATATTTTAAAAGCAAGAGAAGTTGTTTTAACTGTATCTTCCAGTTATAACTGGCATTTTCTCAGATATTAATATTATTTTTGTCAAAGCTATAGTGTTTTTTCTAGTGCAATAGTTTCACAGTGAGGTACTAAAGTGTGAAAGTTTCCCATTTTGCTGTTACTAGGATTGAAGTTCATAGCACCGGCTTTTTTGAAGCAGCACTCAAAATAATAACGCTGAATTACCACCTTCTTTTTCTAACACTTCATGTTATTTTAATATCTTCATGTCCTTTGCAAAGTGACACATAATGTGTTAGGCAGAGCGCTGAGGACCCGATCCTGCAAACACATATGTTTCAATTTATGCACCTAGCAGTAGCTCCCAGTAAGGAAATTAGATTATTCACAATGCATAAATCTCTGTGGCATCCAGACCTGAGATAGCATCACTCAGCAACCGATAGCATTTAACCACATATTTCAATAGAGTGCCAGATGGCGAAGAGAACAAAGAAGATTTATAAACAATTGCAGCCAACTTTGTACCTCTTATTGCAACACAGCTGCCAGTCATTTCAGGAGTGTTTTACCTGCGAGTAAAGCAATTGTTCCCCGTGTCTAATTACACTATAAGGATAATTCCTGCAAGACTGAGGAGCACAGCCGTGCTGAGCCGCTGCAGACATTGTGCATGGTAACACTAAGGTCTGTGCAACAGGTGATGATTATTATCAGAACAATGTAACTGTTTCCATTCTAGCCCATTTTTAAAGGAAAAAGAGTAACTCCCTACAACTTCCTCCACAATTCCTGTTCTATGCTGAAATCTCTCATTGATTTTTTTTTTTGGTAACTAAAGATTTTTAAAGACTAAGCAAAAATATTTCCACCATATTGATAAATGAGACTAAAGGATGAGAAATCTTTTCCTAGAAGAGAAAGCACACACCTTGTGCCGATTGCCTTTAGCACTTGCCAGGACAGCCCAGACCTGGGAATTCCCATTTGGGGGATACAGTCCTGCTGGAGGGGGAGCCCTGGCGAGGGCAGGGGGAAGGATGAGCACAGGACCCCGGCTTTGCTGGCTGCACCGATGCCTCCCCTGATGCCCAGCGCTGCCTCCTGCCCAGCTCACAGCGGGGCTTTGGCTGCTGCTGCCCCTGCCCCTCACGTTCACAGAACGGCCCAACGCAGCTGCCAGGTGGGGGTAGGGGGGGTCCCTTACCTGCACCAGGGTCATCTGGGAGCCGAGGGCCAGCAGGATCTTCTCGGTCTTGGTGGGGTAGGGGTTGTCGCGGTGCTTGTAGAGCCACTGCTTGAGCGGCCGCGCCATGTCCTGCAGAGCCTGTCGCTTGTGCCGCACCTTCCCGCCG